>PVKE010001583.1:0-11861 GCA_004027555.1 Craseonycteris thonglongyai | reverse complement strand
TGTCATGACATGGAACATACAAACATGCTGGGTGGAAAGGCTGGGGTGTGATGAGATACGGATTGATATGAACACCGGACTGGTCCTCCCTGTTAATTTGTGGGACCCTGTATGGCTTGGCGCTTGAGTTAAAAAATTCTACCTATTTAATTTGCTAAGAAGACCGAAGTAGAGGCACACAGGCCCAGGTGCTGCCTATGTGCAAGTATTTGTCCGACAAGGTGTTGGGGACAGTGGCTGTGAGGCCCCAGGACAGGTCAGTGGCTGGGTAACAGAGGCAGGTCACAGGCAAGTTTTAAGGAACTGCGCACAGAGAGTACTGATTACTTTTGTGAATAAAAGTCATGGATGGCCATTTGGGGGGAATGATCTGTGTGCTCTATTAGCTGGTGATTTTTGAGTGAGGCTGCTTGAATTTCTATCTGAAAGAGCTGCAGTTTATAATCCACGAGGCTGTGCTGATAGACATAAGAGGAATAATTTGGTCTTCAAACATGACTGTGAGGCAACTTGGAACATGTGTGTAACAACACAGGGTAGTGGTGACTTTTAAGACAGTCTTGGACATGTACTTGTGGTACTGTTCTTGAACTTGAAAGAGGATGGTGAGAAGAGAAAAAGAAATCTCTAGGGCTCTCTGGCATTTATCTAGTCCTGTGACCTTTCTCAAACTAGTGCCCCTGTAATTCAGAACTAGAACAACATCTTGTTGGGTAGGCAGTAGACGCAAATCAGCTGCTTGAATTATTTTCTGTTTACGGGCTGTATCTCAGTTCTTTAAACATTGGTCTCGGTCAATTTAATTAAGATTATTTGTAGGATTAAATTAATCATTTAAGAACTATTCCATTTCAATTAAAAAAAGATCTAAGAAATGATAGGAAAAAAGGGACCCATTCAGTGTTACCTCTGAAATCTATTTGAATGGCTAATACGACCCATGTCTTCTGCAACTTGAGAATCCTATACTCAGCGGTAGACCAGCATCTCCACTGAGATACCAAACGCATGACCTAGACAGAATTTGACCCTCTCCCCCACCCATCCCTTCGGTGTGCTTTCTCTGCTGTCCTTGTCCCGCCCCTTACAAGTCTACCATCATGCAGTCATTTTTGAACCTTATGGAAAGACAACCCTATTCACATACTCGTTGGTCTTGGTTCTTTTGCTCTACGTACTGTTTTAGAGGTGAATGTATTTTGTTATGTGAAGCTTCAGTCCATCCTTTCTATTGATGAGTCGTATTGCCTTGTATGCGCAGACCACACAGTGTTCGTGGACATTTGCGTTGTTTTCGGTGTTTTGCTATCGTGAATAAGGCATTCTTGGACAAGTCGTTTTTGTTAGTTTTTGTCTTGATTCTGTGCAAGTCCTTCTTTGGGCTTGCTTTGCCATTTCTCTTGTGTGCAGAATTGCTGAGGAGTAGGGAAGGCCTATGTTTAATTCATGAGAAGCTGCCAGATCATTTTTTTCACGTGATAGGATACTACTATTTATACTGAAGCCCCATTTGTTTTTCATCCATGTCAGAGTCTGTCATCGGTGTTTTTAATTGCAGGCATTTTGGTGACTGTGATGGCTCATTGTGGTTTACCTGGTAGAGAAGAACTGGGTTTTTCTTTACACAGTAGGAAAACAAAACACCTGGTTTTTCTTTTATGGTGATGTGTTATATTCATTAATTTTCATATGTAGAACCATCCTTGCATTTCTGGGATACATCCTACTTGATTACAGTATATAATCCTTTTAATAGACTGCTGGATTTGTTTTGTTAGTGTTTCAATGAATTTTTTGATATCTACATTCACAAGGGAGATTGGTCTGTAGCTTTGTGTGAGGAGAATTCTTCTTTGTTTAGTATAATTTACTAGTAAGGCCACTCACTCTAGGTTTTTCTTAGTTGGGAGGTCTTTCTTTACAGATTTAATCTCTTAAAATTTATTTAATGTTCCAGGATATGGTTTATATTTGTAAACATTTTATATACAACTTGAAAGTGTTGCTTACTGTAGTTTTGACCTAAATGTCAATTAGGTCAATTTGGTTTCTAGTATTATTTGGATAATTTATATATTTATATACTTACTAAATATTTTTTTGGTTGCTGTTTCTGCAGTTAGCTACTGAGAGGGGAGTTAAAATTTCAAACACTAATTGTCAATTTGTCTACTTCTTGAAAATTCTGTGAATTTTTGCTTTACGTACATAAAGCTCTGATATCATTATATATAGAATGAGTTTTCTTGATGAAGTGACCCTCTTATTGTTAAGAAATATTAAGGGGACTCAAAAACCCAGAATGATCCTCTGGAGGGCGGGCCCTTGTAGCACAGGCTCCCCCTCTAGGTGAGGGTTCTAGGACCCCATCTGCATCCGCGTACCAGCTGGCTTTGTAAGAAGCTGCATTTGGCTTCAGTGAATTTTTTTTTGAGACTCTTTCAGTGAGTTTGCCAATCTCGTGATGGGTGATTTACATGAGCAGCGTGCGGCATGACCACGCACCTGCCCTCACCGCACTGAGTGTTCAGTAGTTTTTAATAAAAAATGGCATGACCCCCGTACCCCACCCTCCCTATTCACCTGATCTCATCCTGACTTTTATTGTTCCCCTGGATGAAAAAAGTCCTCAAAAGGAACCCTTTGACTGATGTGGAAGAGGTGAAACAAAAACAGACAGCAGCACTAAAAGGCATCAAAACCGACGAGTTCAAAAACTGTTCTGAGCGATGGAAAAAGGGTCTTGATAAGTATGTTGCATCCAATGGAGAGAACTTTGAAGGAGGCTGAAGTTTAAACATGTAAGAATAAATACTCCATATTTTATAAACAAATTCCAGTTGTTTTGGGTCTCCCCTCTTATTCATCTTTATCTCTGGTAACACTTTATGTCTGGAAGTCTATTTTGTTATTGATATACTCATGCCAGCTTTTTAATGTTTATTACATGCCCGATGTAATCCAGCTGAGACTTTATATTTAAAGTGTATTTCATACACTCAGAATGTAGTTGGATTTTACTTTTTCAAAATCTAGTTTGAAGTGATTTCTTTTTTTTAGAAGTGATTTCTTTTTTTTTAAATATATTTTTATTTATTTATTTTTATTTTTGACAGAGAGAGAGACAGAGAGAGACAGAGACAGAGAGAGAACTGAACTGGGGGAGCTCCCAGCTCAGCATATGGTTCCGCACAGGCCGGGGCTGGGATTTGATCCCTGGTCCCTGGCGCTGCAAAGTGAGCGCTTAACCCACTGAGCCATCCCGGCTTCCCCTCAAAATCTAGTTTGATTGTAGATGTCTTTTACTTGGAGTACTTAGTGCATTTTTATTTGTGTAATTATTGATGTGACTGGGTTTATGTTTACCATCTTGCTACTTGTTTCCTATTTGTTCTATCGTTTTTTTGTTTCTTTCTTTGTGCATGCTTTTCATTGAACCAAATATATATTTTGTACTTAATGCTATTATTTTTCCTGGCTTTTTAGATATAACTTTTAATATGTTTTGGGGTTTTTTACAGATTACATTATCTAGCCTTATCATATAGTCAGTCGGTATAGAATTAATGTTGCTAAATCCCATTCAATAAAATTTTTATTTCATATATTTTACTTTTTAGTTCTATACTTTTTATGTGTCTTCTGGTTTCCATTCCTCTGTTGTTATTCCTCATTTGTTCACTCTTGATAGTTTCCTTAAAGCCTTGAACATATTTGTCAAAGCTATCTTAAAATCCTTCTCAGTCATCTTGGCTTTGGTTTCTGTTTCTTTTGAATGCTTTTTTTTTTTTTTTAATTAAGGTTTTTATTTCCCTTCTTTTTCAATGTCTAGTTTTCATTTTCCTTCCTTTTCAATGTCTAGTAACTTTGTAAATTATACGCTGGACAGTATAAATGACACGTGGTACGAGTTGGGAGTCTGGCTTGTGTTGTCTTCCTTTAAAGGGTATGGTATTGTGTTGTGCCAGGAAGTTAAATTACCAGAGGATTCTCTTAAACACACCAGGCTTCAATTCAGTCTTTGTTAGAGCTGGTCTGCTTCAGCTTTGTCCTTACCCCTCAGGTCTGGCCTTTTTGGGTTCCTACTGAGTGTCTGACGTGCTCAGCCCCTCACCCTCCAGTGGCTGTCCATCCTCAGTCACAGTGCTTCCCAGCCCTGCACAGCCTTGGGTATTTGGCTCTCAGACCTGTGGCTGCTCCTCATTGAGCCTCACGGAGTCCCGCCTTGTGCATATTGAGCCCAGGCCCCCCAGGAGCGCCCCTTGCAGGTCATGGGCCCGTTGTCACAGGTCTCTTCTCAAGGCGCTGTCCTGCGCCAGCCGCTCTCGTCTCTGATAGCTGCCTTCTCGGCTCAGCCGCACGCTCTGCACTGCCTGGCTGGCGCTGTGTACCCGGCTCTGGAACGTGAGCCACGGCGGAAAGCAGGAGTGGACTCGGAGCTCCCGTCCCTCACTACTTCTGTTTTATTATTTATTTTTGACAGAGAGAGAGAGAGAGAGAGAGATACAGAGACAGAGAGAGAACTGAGCTGGGGGAGCTCCCAGTTCAGCGCATGGGTCCGCACGGGCCGGGGCCGGGATTCGATCCCTGGTCCCCGGCGCTGCAAAGTTTTTAAAAATATTTTATTTGTTTTATTATTTATTTTTGACAGAGAGAGAGAGAGAGAGAGAGATACAGAGACAGAGAGCCTCACTACTTCTAAATCCCTTGTGCGTGTGGAACTTGGTGTCGGGCTCGGGGAGGATACAACTATAGGTAAATGCCAAGGAGCTTACGATTCATCCGGAAAGAACATGGGCTATGAAATCCCCTGTTTCGCTTGACCTCCAAACTTTGGTGCTATTAGCTGATTGGGAGAAAGAAATACGAGACCTGTTTTCTTCTCTTCTGGATTTTTCAGACCCTAGATTTCAAAATCTACCTGGAGGCTGGGAAGGAAGTGAAGAGGCTCTCGTGGACCGGAGTGCCTTACGCCCCAAACTGGATCAGTAGTGAATTTTGATGCAATACGGTGTTATTCTCAGAGGCCTATCATGCCGAGTTCTTTCTCATTTCTTTATTTTTTAACGACATGTGCCTGAAAGTTCTCTCTGAAGGTCTCAGAAATAAAATACAACCAAGGTATCTTACGAGAGTTGTTCTGCTCTGGGCCAGAAAAAATGTTTGTGTCTGTCCCCGAACTTTTTGATCTGGTTCTTGCCACCAACCTCCATTCCTTCCCCACAATCTGCTTACTGCCCACGTCCTCTGCTCAGCCACTGGAATCAGAGACTAGAGAGATGAAAGACCTCGTCAATGCCTTCAGATGCCCTGCCATCTAGACAAATCAATGCAGATGGATCATAGAGGCAGCAGTGTAGACACCTGCCACAGGCGTGGAAGGGTGGGGTACAGGCAGAAGTCAGGGAAGATGCCTGGGGCAGTCATGTCCGAGCTGGGTTCTGAAGGGAGTGAGGAAGTGATTGGGGGTGGATAAGACACGAGAGAGTGCTCCCAGAGACGCACAGCAGCCTAGAGGATCACGGAGCTTCCCGCAGGCGTTGGCGTTCCCGGGAGGTAGGATTTGGGGCAGACACTGCAGGGCAGCGAGCAGCCTGTGATGAGCGGTTAATGAGATCACAGCTTTCCGATGACATTGTGGACAGTCAAGCAGGGCCGGCCACCCAAGTCCTGTGAGCTGTTCCCCTGTTTTGAATCTGAAGTGTTTTTCCTACTGCTAATGCAATTCATGTGTCTGGTAGGAAATGAAAAATACATCGATAAGCAAAGTGAAGAGAATTATACCACCCACAATGCTGCTACAAAACCTCTTAAGTTATACATCTTCCCAGATCTTGATGTACATGTTTTTCTTCAATAAAATGCTATTAAACGCTAGTTATTGCTTTGTAACCTGCTGCTGCTTCTTCTTTTTGTCCAGTTAGTATTTGGGAACATATTTTACATGTTAATACACATCCTTCTGTGTTATTTATAATATCTGCATAGTAGTATTTCTTCAATCCTACCACAATGCATTAAAACGTGCATGTGAGGGGGAGGCTGGGGCAGCTCAACAGGTTGAGCGCTTGCCTTGCAACTTCGAGGTCCAGGGATCAAATCCCAGCCCTGGCCCGTGGGGACCCATATGCGGCACAGCTGGTAACCACCATGGCTCAGTGGTGAAGGTTCTCACCTTCTATGTGGAGACCCCCAGTTCAGTTCCCACCCCGCACGTCCCCACATCCACCTGTGTGGAATGAATCATGTCACTAGTAACGATGTGCAGCTGTGGAGACTGCTCTGGGCCCTCCCCCTTTTCTCTCCCTCTCTCTCTCTCTCATGTTTTCTCAAAAACAATAAAATAAATCTTTAATAAAAATAACTAAAATGTGCACATGAGGGTGTAAACATTATTGAATATTGGACATTGCCATTGGTTTTCAGTATTTTGCTACTAGAAATGGCATTTAGATGAATATTCTTGCTCATACTCTGAATTGCTTCCCTGAGTGCTTGTCAATAGCCTGATTAAATTTCAGTCTTAAGATAGCAAGATGATAGGATTAGCATACCCAGAACAATCAGAAAGCAATGCAAAACCATACATAACCTTCCTCTATTAATCATCCTTAGTTGTTGCAATATTCTAAATGATGACCTTCCTACACCTTGCTTCACAGTATTTGATTATTCAAATCTATCATCTAAAAATAGAATGAACTCGTGAGTGAATAAGGAAGCAGAGTGCAGCTGGGTTTAACAGACACTGGGGCCTCCTTGTGCCAGGGAGGGGTTCAGGGATGTCCACCATACCCTCTACTTCTCCCATCATGATAGACACTTTCGTTGGCATCATGTCATTTAATCCTCTCAATGTCCTTACAAGAGAACAGATATGGTTCCCATTTGTACAGAGAAGTAACTGAAGCTCACACAGTGGATGGAGGACTTGGGATCCAAACCCGTTTCTTCTAATCCAAACCCCAGGTTGTATCACTGTATCATATCGTTGCCGTGGATTGAATTTCTTGGCAAGGGGTGCTTCCTTAATTGCAATGTCTTCCTTTTCCATCTGCTCATCCCTAAGGGATAGAAGGAATAAGTGTTCACGGAGACCTTCCCACATGTTAGGTGTTTAACGTAAATGATCTCATTTCATCCTCTTTAGCAGCCCTGTGAGAGACACGGGCGGTTCGACTAAATGTGGTCGGAGGCACACAACTGAGTGATGAAGCAGGAATTTCTTCTGACCCTGCAGACCACGTGTGCATTCTTCCATACGAGCCGAGTCATCTGTTTCCCTGACTGTAGATAGTCCTATGACCGACTTCAGCTACCTGCAGTACTGACCCAGATGAGGAAGCTCCCACTCACCCTGCCTCCCCCCACTCTACCCATCACCGTACCCTGTCTATACGGGTGTGTCCTTTCAATTTAGGGTGTGACTATCGTAGGTCTCCATTGGGCCAAATTAGGAAAGTCCCCTGGTCTCATGCCCTGAGTACTGGCATGAATGGCTCCCTTTCTTTTCTGTTTAACTGTTAAATGACAGGATGAGGCTTCTTGTCAATTGGGAAGGAAGCAATGAGGTGGTGAGGGAAAGATAGGGAAGGGTGGGAGACATCACCAAGCCGGCAGACTAGCACGGTGTAACCCTAGTTATTGAACCACATGGGCAAATGTCATGCTTCTTCATTCACCACCCACATTTTAGTCTCCATTTCCTTCTTAGCGTAGAGATAACTGCTTCTTCGGATCACGAGAAAGATCCATTCCGCAAAATGACATGTAACAGATACTTCCGAAGAAACTAAAAAATGACAGTTAAACAGAAACGATTTTATTGCCTTGAAATGTGTGGCTGAGCTCATGGGAAGAGTGATGAGGCTCTCCTCAGACACCTGCATGACACGGACCACAAGAGCAGTATTTAGGGGGAAAAGAAGAGGGTGTTGGACATACTGAGTGAGAGCTTCTTCAGGCTCAGAGTGTGGAGGCGAAATTGCCATGATCACTGGGGAGAACATGAGTCAGAGAACTAGGGTGGAGTTTTTACCAAGGACACATTTGGGGAGTAAAAGGCTGAGACGTGGCCCTTGTATCTTTAGAAAAAATAGAGTGAATCAAGGAATTCAAAAGTAAAGAGAAACCCAATTCAAGTAAGGCAGTAAAATCCCTATCATCCTCACTACTTTTTGTAAACAGAAAAGGAACAAGTGAAAATAAGATAACAAATCAATAAGATTTTATGGGAATGTAAAGCTACTTGTAAGGAAGCAAAGCTCATTTCATTGCGGTAGGAAACTCCAGGCTGAGCACTGTCCGGACTTCTGGGGGGTGGGCCAAGGTTAGACATGGCAGCTGGCCCTTTAATTTATTGCCTTGACTCTTCTTAGGAAAGAACAAAGATTGTGAGAATGTGTGTTCGGGTTTTAGCTATGAGAAATGAATACAAAATATGAAACGCACTCCAACAACTTGAGTCAACTTGAAAACTCCCATTCTCTTGGGATAAGGAAATATAATCCTATTTGAAAATTCCTGGTATGAGCTCAGATTTGGGATTAGTTCTTTTCAGGGGGCTTATTAATTAAAAAGTGCATAATCCAAAGCCAATTACGTAGTAAGCTATTATAGCAAATTCTTATTTCATTAATTTTTCAAAGTACGAATAATAACAACGCATTCAACGCCAGAAATTCGGTTTTCCACTGGCCGCTGATAAATAGTGCAAATATTTTTAGGCATGGTAGCAGCTCACTGGGGGGTTGACCGAGCTCTGAAATGATTTATTGGTTCCAGGGGACTTTTGCATTGTGGGGTTAGTCGTTGGGTCAGGTTTGATGAGGAACAGATACAACTGGGGTTGGGAATGCCACTATGCATTCTAGCTCCCCTCCGTTTAGAGAGAAATTCACCGTGCTCCCTCTCTCGACAGGCTCACGCCCAAATCTGGCATCTCTACAACACTTCCTTCCGTCCAACTCAGGGCGGGCGGGTGTCCATTGCCCTGAGTTCCCACTGGATCAACCCTCGAAGAATGACGGACCACAGCATCAAAGAATGTCAGAAGTCTCTCGACTTTGTACTAGGCTGGTTTGCCAAACCCATATTTATCGATGGCGACTATCCAGAGAGCATGCGGAACAACCTCTCATCACTTCTGCCTGCCTTCACGGAATCGGAGAAAAAGCTCATCAAGGGAACGGCTGACTTTTTTGCACTTTCCTTTGGACCCACCTTGAGTTTTCAACTATTGGACCCTCAGATGAAGTTTCGACAGCTAGAATCTCCCAGCCTGAGGCAACTGCTTTCCTGGATTGACCTGGAATATAACCACCCTCAAATATTTATTGTGGAAAACGGCTGGTTTGTCTCAGGGACCACCAAGAGAGATGATGCCAAATCTATGTATTACCTCAAAAAATTCATAATGGAAACCTTAAAAGGTAGGCGTGGGGGTAAGATTCTCATTTTCTGCCCAGACCCCCCCGCCGAAACGATCTTTAAGATGATCTGTAAGGAACTCTGTGAATGTATTGTTTTTCATCGTCAGGTAGAAATTCATTTTGCCAATAGTAAGAGTGCCCTGATGCAATACCTTTCTTGTTCGGGGCCTTGAGGGACTTAAATTAATTTTCAAACTGACTTCATACATGAAAAATTAGGTGAAAGTGTGTGAAGCGATTTGAATTTCAGAGTTATTACTCTAGATTTTTATATTACATTAAGGATTAAGTAAATCCCAGGATATCTAGCGCTCTGTGTGTTTTGGGGTTCTTATCCCTTGCGCTGAATGAAACACTTATTAAAGCAAAAGAAGGATGAACATTTTCTGCATAAAATAGTAAGTAGTTCGTGCTTTTGGAGACTGTTCATTTATTGCATCAGGCACAACGTTAGATACGGAGGATAGAGACGGGAACATCTCCACAGGCCCCCAAAACACCCCCTGGAAATAAGGGAAATCCCAATAAAAACATACTGGAGATGAGCCTCATTGTGGAGCCATTTATTTGAAGAGTGATCAGGTTTCATTTGAGCCTTTTGCCAGGAGGAAGGGCCATGGGTTTACCAACTAGTGAGCACAGCACATAATTTGTTTCCTGAAGCACTAAGTCCCTCAAATGCTTTTGGATCGTGAGGGGAGTGTCTGATGACGGGTCACCTTTGCTTTTGTCCTCTCCTCCCTTTGCAGCCATCAGGGTGGACAAGGTGGAAGTCATCGGGTACACGGCGTGGTCCCTCATGGACGGCTTTGAGTGGCACAGAGGCTACAGTATCAGGCGTGGGCTCTTCTACGTGGACTTCCAGAGCCCGGAGAAGAAGCTGTGGCCGAAGTCCTCCGCCTTGTTCTACCAGCAGCTGATAGAGAGGAATGGCTTCCCTCCCTTACCTGAAAACCAGCCCCTGGCAGGGACCTTTCCCTGTGACTTCGCCTGGGGAGTCGCTGACGACCACATTCACGTAAGTCAGCTGACGAAGCCAATCAGCAGTGGGACGGGGCCCTGTCACTCGTAAGCAACTCTTCCTTATTAGGTCAGCACAGCATATGGTCCCTTCTTAGGGTGCAATGGGGGAAGGCTGCACCCTTCTGCCCTGAGACTGTGCATCACCTTGAGCTTTGAAGGCGGGACTGCGGTAGCTCTCTCTCCCTGTCCCTTGTCCCTCACCAGAACCACTCCTGCTCCTTCGGGTCCTCTTTGGATCCCATAGTGTGTCCCCCTTGCGGTCAGGATAACCGTGGGCAGAGGCAGGAGGAAACCCCAGCCTGAGGGGGGTCGGGGGAAGCTCAAAAGACAGCCTAGTGCCCATTCATTTGCTGGTACCCAGCTCCCTGGGCACCTTTTAAATGGAAGGATGGAATTTAGGTCTGAGACTGCCCCTGAAACTCACTGGAGGTCTGAAAAAGACCTAAGAATAACCCAAACCAGCAAAACACAAAAAGTACTAAATACAGGGCTGATGCATCTTCTCACAAATAAAAGATTTTCTTAAAAATAAAAGATATTTATGAGACAAACACAACTAGAAGGCCTTCCCTCAGATGGACTGAACAAAAGCTAGTGTTTTGGAACCATTATGGTACCAAAGTCACGCATTTAGTCAACTCAGAGAGTTCTAGAAAAATAAGCCCTCCCAAAAAACAGTTCTTGAAGCTATGAGCACGTTCGCTTCAGAAGCGCATGCATACATTTTCTTTTGCAAAGTTGAGGAAACGTGCTTTGGGCTGTAGCAAGGGGGGAAAATACTTCTCCGGGTGTTCCCACAGTGTGAGAGGAAATGCACATGTGTGTGACTGGCACGGGACAACCCTCCAGAACAAGGCAATCGCCCTCTGACACGCTGGTTCATTACTGCCCCTCATGAACGCAGCCCTGACCCCTTCGGGACACAGCGCCCGTTTGCAACACGCCTTCTGCCAGAGACTCCAAGCAGCCTGCTCGCGGGGCCTTATTTCCAAGGAGAACCCGGGCCAGGGCAGCCGGCAGCTTTTCCGGGCCAGGGCAGCCGGCAGCTTTTCCGGTTGCCTTCCCTCCGATGCTCACACGAGGAGGGCGGATTTTGTCATTCTGAGTTGACAGACTGTCCACTTAAAGACCCATCTTCATTTTGGGGGCTCGTAGGTCAGAGGTTCAGAGCCGAATGGTCAAGATCGTCATGGGAAAATGATTTCAAAAAGGTTCTTAATAAAAACATTCCGTTGCGGGTAGATGACAATATCGTGCTGTGTATTTCCACATTCCCTGTCACTTTCTATCGTCAGTCAGATAGAATGGGTTCAATTCTGTCGTTGAGCCCACAGTGAACAACAGAACACAGTTATCCTAATCTAGTCCCTCCCCAACCTAGAGCAAACCTGTGTAGAACCCGATTTT
>PVKE010001582.1:0-97114 GCA_004027555.1 Craseonycteris thonglongyai | reverse complement strand
GTTGCAGAGAGAATGCCTACAGATCTCAGGGCGTCTCCGAATGTCATAGGTACCCTCTGGGAAAATACCTTGTGGGCACAGGGTTTTGGGGGCGGGGGGTGGGAAGGTAACAGAGAAATTTCCTGTTTCTGCTTCATTCAAAACAACATGCATCATCTTCTCATGCCAATGGCCTTGATGTGTTCACACTTCCTTCTCCTTGTCAGGTTTCAGTGGTGAGAGACATGTATATTGGTTTCTTAAAACCAACAACTCCATGGAATGGAAATGCCTGGAAGAGAAACACTCATGAAAACAAAGAATGCCACAAAGTTGTATTTTCAGGACAGTGCAGCAAAGCAAGAATCTGTTTTTCATTATAGATGGGAATGTTTTCCTAGATGGTGTCAGCAACCTTAGGTGAAGTGTTCTAGGATGACGGGGTTGACATCTCCAATACACGCTGTCCTGGTCAGACCACAAACTAGGGGTCATGTTTGAGAGCTGCCATGTGTAAAACCCCAGACTCTGAAATCAGACAGCCCTGGGTTCAAAATACGACACTAATATTTTCTAGCTGTGTAACTCTTGAAAATTTAACTAGACTAAGCTTCAGTTTCCTCATCTTAAAATAGAGATAATTGCAACAGCTTTTGTATAGGTTTCTTTTCTTTTTTTTTTTAGTTTTATTTATTTATTTATTTTTGACAGAGAGAGAGAGAGAGAGAGAGAGAGAGAGAGAGAGAGAGAGAGAGAGAGAGAGAGAGAGGCAGAGAGAGAACTGAACTGGAGGAACTCCCCAGTTCAGCATATGGTTCCACACGGCCCAGGGCCGGGATTCGATCCTCAGTCCCCCATGCTGCAAAGTGAGCGCTTAACCCACTGAGCCATCCCGGCTTCCCTGTATAGGTTTCTTGTGAGGATTAAATAAGACAGTGTAAGTAAAGGCATTAGCACAGAGCCTGGCAGGTCATGCTGCTATTGGTGATGACTGAACTGTGGCCCATAAAATGTTCAAGACCATGTCCCTCGTGGAATTACTATATTAACTGAAGGTGGCTGGCTGCGATAGTAGAATACTCGGGAGATTATAACCACAGGTTTTTAAAGACCGAAGTGATGTAATGAAGAGAAAAGTAGGGTGAGGTTCAACAACCAGATAGAGAGTTGGGTTAGATGTTTTTTTTAATATTGTTTTGTGTCAGAGATTCTGGAACTCAATGGAAAGTGTAGAAATATGTTGCTTTATTTGAGCTTCCATTGAAGTAATATTTTCAGAACGTATACTATTCGTCAGGAGTATAAGGATACAGAACAAGATAGGATCTTGGCCCTCAAGGAGATCACAGTCTAATCTTCTATCAGAAACATCACAGGGTCATAAGACCTGGCTTCTATTTTAAAACAACATTGTAGCATTACCTTTTTGTGCGAGTCACTTACCTTCCTTCCCCTGTAGAAAACGGGGTTTATTTAGCCCTAAAAACATACAGCATTCTTTTGAGAATCAACCGAAGTAATAAGTGTGGAGAACATATCAAAGTGTGATGGAACAAGTGAGTGTTAGGTGCTAAGTGAGGCTTTTCTTGATTTTCACAGAATTACTAAGACATGAAGATGAGAGTAAAGTGATTTTAAGTATCCCACATTCATATTTTAAGAATAAAAAGTGCTAAATTTTAGAAGCAGTGCACTGCTAAGAAAGTGCGCTGAGAACACTGTCAGCTCTTTCCCCATGTTGGAACAGAGGACTGGTAGGGAGAGTGTTGCTGTAGAGGGAAGGGCTTGCCTTTCTCTTCACCTCTCCAAGTGTTTTCCCTTCATAAAGGATAGGAAAAATGACTCCAGAAAAGTGTTCCTAAAGGTTGAGGATGCTCAAGGGTGCCCCCTCCTAAGCCAGGAACTAATCCTCTGAGAGCCGTTTAGCCAATCAATCAATGGAAAACCCAAAGCTCGGAGAATGTCAGAAAGATAGGAGGGAGGTGATGAAACTGAGCACCCAGCTAAGAATGTGAATTCTTCATCCCTCAGTGGCTAGACTTAAGCTATTTTCCTGGCAACCCTGAAGCAGAATAATTAGTAAGTGGAATACTTCAAAAGCAGGACACTATGGCTGGGAGGGCCTTGATGAAGTACTACATGGTAGAAGAAGAGGTCAAGTGCAAACCAGTAATTTCAGGTCAGAATACTTATTGGAGTGCTTTCTTCCTACCCAGAGGGAACTATGGCCAGACAGCATAGAGAAGCACCACAAAGCAGTCTAGAGAACCCAGCAACCTTCCTTTGGACAGTCACGTTAGAGGGGCAGTGTGTTCGTCCCCGCTTTCTACACCTCACCCCCAATGTCATATAGGAAGCACAGGGCAAAAGGATGGGGAGGGGGCATATATAAGAGTTGGCCATGAACCTGGCCCTCGAGGACTACAGCCACTAGCCAAATCTACACGAGGTGAGAAGGAAGGATCGCGCCGAATATGAGATTGAAGTTTTAAAATAAATAGCACTAGCTTAAAAATGGAGTTATATTTTCTTAGTCAAGGAGAGGAACTGAAAACTCTGGAGTCTAAGTGAGGTATGATCTAAGAAACTTGCATCCTGCCCTAAAAGGAGGAATTGAATAGACTATAGCCAATAAATGTTAGAATAACATAAAAATGGTTTCATGTTTGTCCTTCCACATGTGGAGTCATCTCACAAAAGTAGTTACACTGACAATGGCCTAACAAATGCAAACGGTCATCACACATCCCCGTGGCTCAGTGCATAGGTCTCTTATCAATCAGAGTCTCAGTAGGAAACAGAAGGCACACCCTGGAAATGGGCAATTGAGAGTTGAATAAAGGCACTACTTACAAAGACATATTCGGAATGAATGGAAACCAAGGAGGGGTGCAGCAGTGCTATCACCAGCTAGGAGCTGTGACCACCACCAGGCCCAAGTAAGGTGACCAGATTTTAACATTGGTAAAGCGGGACACCACTGACCGGGGGGGAGGGGGTTCTTGATTAAAATTTTGGTCTCTCTCCCGCCGTTCCCTAGCTTGTCATGCATTCTTTCCAAAAATCGGGACTCTTTTAAAACGCCGCGGGACGCGGGACAAATTTTAAAAATCGGGACTGTCCTGCCAAAAGAGGGATGTCTGGTCACCCTAGAGAAGGACAAATGGAGAACAGATCGCATGCCTGCTACGTGTTCCCATTAGTCATCCGTGCTGCCTTGATTGAGGCCTGAAGAAAAATATCATGTCAGATACCATTCTGCCCACATCCCAGCCCTTGGTAGTTACCATCCATTTAACTTCAGGTGTCAGATATATTATTTTTGGAAAGTCCTGAATCTCTCCAGGAATCAATGAAAGGGGGTTTGTTGATTTATCAACTACCTTCACCCCTCAGCTAGTAGGGTTCAGAATTAGTATTTCTGCTTCATGGAGAGCTATGACTCAGGGGTGACCCTGGGCATACATTTTTTTCCAATTTGGCAAGCCTTTTGGGGGTGATCACGCCTCCCTGCACCCCCTTTCCCCCTCCCTTGGATAGCTGGACTTGGCTTAGGGATTGAAAGAGGAGAGCCTTTTCTATATTCCAAAAGGGACAGAGCTCATGTCTGCTTCTTCTGCATCCCCAAATGTCTTGTCTCTGACAGAATTTCCAGAATTTTCATGAGGTTGTGCAATGCTTAATATAGTGATTTCCTACTGAATAAACATTTGTTGAACAACAGAATAGGAAGTAGCACAACCAGGTCTGTCTAGATCCAAAGCTATTTTTCTTTTTCCTTTACAGGATGTTGAATTTGAGGCAGCTTCCTGTGAGCTCTGTCAGTGGGCAGCCAAGAAGCTCCTTGCAGGATAGCAGAATGTTCTAGAATGTGGATCAGTAAGGTTTGTATAAGGTGGTTTGTATAAAGAAATCCAACCAGGCTGGGGATTACTATCTGGGTGAGCTTCAAGGTGCTTTTGTTCAGTGATTTACATTTGTGGCATTTCTACAAGGTGTCACAAGCCATAGTAGATACTTCACAGATGCAGACGTTCAGAATTTTCCCAAGAACACTACAATACAATTGACCTGACCAATATTTGACAGGTGAAAAAAACAAGACTCAAAGAATCAGAATTACTTACATAATTAATATCAGAGCTGGAATTCCAATTTAGGATTATCTGAATTGAAAGTCCATTCTCTATACCACACTTCACTATGCTGTGGGTTACTGGATCAGCCCAAGCCTCAGGGTAGAGTTCTCCAAGTCTTCAAGAGAAATCTTGATAGTTCTAATTTATTCGATTCCCTAATACAGTCATACCACACTTTATAGTGTTTTACAGATGCTGCGTTTTTCCACAAATTGAAGGTGACAAGATGACTCTCTATATTGGAATACACGCTATATTGCAATTCTTGCTTGATTGTGGTGGTGTGGAACAGAACCTGCACTATCTCTGATGTGTGCTTGTATGTATTTATGAGGGTTGTCTGGAAAAAATCCAGCTATTGTCATTATAACAAGAACGGTGATGTGGCTATTTACTTTCTGGACAATCCTCATATATTTATTGCTGTTTGAGTCTGAAGAGAAAAGCTCTTTCGATTAAGGACCTGAATCTATCTCAGAAGGAATCAGAGTCTCTGGGTGGTAGATTAGGAAATAAAGAAGCCCCTCCTTTGTACTGCAGGTGGTAAACCAGCCCTCCACACCTCTTGGCTGGAGTACAGCAGAATCATTTAGGGCAACTTCAGTTCTCTGCTGTGGTAGCTGACTTAATAGTACACCTTTTATTGAGCACCTTTCTTTCTGTTTCTCTCCCCCATTTACCTCCCATTGTTGTCTGCATGACCCAAATAAACCTCTTATATTCAAATCCTTTCTCAGGGTCTGCTTCTAGGGGAGCCAAAACTAAGACAGAAAGAGTTATGTTTCTGACTTGTTCTATGAGGATGTGTCTAAACTTCACTCAAAGTAGAACAATTGCTTTGGTTCTAGGGTCACATTCACAGAGCCTGGTAGACAATAATAACCTACAAACAACAACATAGCTGTCCTGTGGGTGTCTGCCCAGGGAATTTCACCCCCTTAACAAAACAGCATGGGCTGAGTTCTTTCGACCATGTGGTCTCTGGATCTGCATTATTGCACAATCTGGCTCCGGAGACATTTCCACACATTCATTCTGAATGCTCTTGCTCTCTGTCCTGCTTTTATTCCTCTAAGGCCTTCATAAATACTCCCCCTTGGTTTTGAAAAATCCAGACTTCTAAGCCTTAAAGCCATTTTGCTATGGCTAACACCAGTCCACTGCTCAAACTTTAATGCCTCATTTTCTCTTGTTATGTAGTGGATTTTCTTAGGATGCTGGAAGATGTCATGGGAGATAAAACCTCAAAAGTATCTGGTTTCTATTAAAAGCAAGTCTATAGGATTAGAAGTTTCTTAATGCACAATTATGAAATGCACACCACCAGATGTAGTCACCTATATCTTTTTCCATATTTCTGTTTTCCTATAATTGCTCAGTTTAATGTTTCCTTGGGGAAGAAAAACTTCTGAATCTTAAAGGGAACTATCAATGGATGTTCCTGAAGTATACTCATAATAACATTCCCCATGTCCACAACTCTTCGGGGGCTACATCGCATCTTAGCATCCAGTTCTGCACAGCCTTGTTAACTGCAAAGAGAGTGGAGGAACTTAAAAGGTATCCTGCCAGGCAGGTGGAACATGGTACTCATAGGCCATGTGACACATACTATGTCCATTCACACTAGTGGGATATTTGCGAGGTCACCAAGAAGGGTAAGCCAGCAGTTATAAAGTAGATAAAGTAGCAGATGATATCACAGAGTCACAGATGCTAAGAGGACTACAGGGCTGACTGACATCTGGGCTTGGGTCCGAGCAGCAGCTTGATACACATGCTAGTTTCTCAGCTGCCTCTAAAACAGGCAGACATGAGGTCCACAAATATTCTACAACACTGCACTCCTTACTGAGAGAGAATGAGGGCAACACCATATAGGCTAATGTCATAGCTGCCTTTATTTTGGAAATATGACGTCTTCTGCCAAATACCCAGTGGAAATGTTAATTAACATTTCATAATTTTATTAGGAAAAAACATAGTAATGTAATGATTAACATAAATTCTGTTTATTATTTGTTCATCCTTATATCTCCCACTAGAGATACAAGGTCAAGAATTTCAATCTTAATTAACTGTGTATTTTCAGCACCCAGCACCAGAATTGCTACATACCCTGTTTCCCCGAAAATAAGACAGTGTCTTACCCTGTTTCCCTGAAAATAAGACAGTGTCTTATATTAATTTTTGCTCCCAAAGATGTGCCAGGTCTTATTTTTGGGGGGATGCCTTACTTTCGGGGAAACACGGTAGTAGACACTGGTTTGATGCAGTCTTTGTTGAATGATGTTGATTAAGAAAACATTTGTGTAGGGAAGCCGGGATGGCTCAGTGGGTTGGGCGCTCACTTTGCAGCCCCGGGGACCGAGGATTGAATCCTGGCCTCAGCCCATGTGGACCCATATGCTGAACTGGGGAGTGCCCCCAGTTCAGTTCTTACCGGGGCAGGACCCCAGCCCAGTACCTGCCCTGTGCAGCCCCAAGCCCACCTGTGGAATGAAACTATGTGAAAAACCAATGATGTGCAGCTGTGGAGACAGTTCTGGGCCCTCCCCCTTCTCTCTGTCTCTGACTCTGTGTGTGTCTCTCTCTGTCAAAAACAATAAATAAATCTTTAAAAAAAAAAAAAAAGAAAACATTTGTGACATCAGCAGTTAACACAATGTTCCAGTACACAAACATCTATTGAATAAATTAAGCACACAAATTATTGCACAATGCAGGGAACTTGTTGGGAAATACAATAAGAGGGATTTTTCATGTTTAAAGACAGGCCTGGGTCTAACTACAAGGAAGGAAAAAAAGTGAAATTTAAACATGGGGAAAGATCTGGTAGAGTATATCACAAATACACTACTAAAACCAACACAGAGGGGGCAGGCACTCTTCTTTATTTCTGGCCCTGAACATCACTCATCCCTATCACTGATTTCAAATACTTAATAGAGAAACCACTAAATGCAAACAGATCATCCTTATTTTGCAAATATGCAAACAGAGAGGTTAAGCAAGCTGGCCCCTATTGCTTGAGAACTTGGAACGAGTGCCATCATTTACAATTTCTCTTTCGGACCACCTAGTTACTCATTAATGTATTGTGTTTCCCTAAAGATTACATACTGGAGAATATTTTCCCTGGAGTTTGCTCCAAGAACACTATTAACATTAATGCAAACTTTATCATGTGATCTAGGAATGAAAAGGTAATAGGAGAAAATTTCTGAGAAGAAGGGATAATATAGGACAGTTGATAGAGTCACAGTTTTTATTTCCAATTCTGGCACTAACTAATGATGTGGCCTTGGAGATGAATCATAAAACCTCTCTGAACCTCAGTTTCCCCATCTCAAAAATAAGGGGGTTATGGAAATTATTCTCTGTGGTATGATATCTTATGAGTCTCCATAAGATTCTCCAAGTAAATTAGGACGCATAAAAATATGAGATCTTGAAAATACTGTCCAAGAACCATCAAGGAAGAAGGTAAGCCAAGTTCATAAAGCGATTTAATCCTCAGAAGCAAGACCCAGCCAATAGCTAGACGGGCTGTGATTCCCAATGTGATGTTTTCCTACTTTTGTGCCAACCCCAAAATGCTAAGTCATTGCTTTTGCTAGAAGGATATTTTCTTATTGCATTCTGAGGATTTAAACAAATATTTTCATTTTGAGGAAAGCTTTGAGAACATTTTCAAATTGAAGGTTAGGCTTTCAGGACTAGAGGAGCCTCCAAACGGCAGAGCCGAGCTCCCAGGTTTGGACGAACGCCCCACTCGGAGGAGAGAGCTCACCAGCATCTGCCCGGCTAAACTTTAACACAGCCCTTTCTTTCCGCTGAAACTCAAAAGCCTTTCAGCAAAGCCTGTGGGCACTGTGGCTACCAGGGAAGTTCTCGTGAGAGGCCGACACTGACAAAGCGTTTAGCTTCAGCCTCTGGACTGGTAACATGCTGAAGCCAATGAGTGGGCCACCTACACGGAAAACGAGAGGCCTGCTTTCTCCCTTGCTCTACTTTTGCAGGGACGCCTGCCTGGAAGTCCACTTCTGGGTCCCCCTCCCCTTATTTCAACTGCGCAGCTTTTTCGCCATCACAGTTCCCCTGGGAAAGGACAGCATGCAAACACCACGTCAACGAATTAAAATACCACCTTACGATTATGAACCAACCCACAGGATCTGGGCTCCTAGAATTTTTCTCTGTATTATGTTCCTTCAGCTCTTTCAAACATAGGTTTTGCTTACTCTCCCAAAATAAAGCATTCCAATGAAAGCTTAGGCACACCAAAATGGCATAAAGGGGAGAAGCAATGACCTTTAATTGATATGAAAAAATTTCTGAATGTTCACAAATCAAAAATAATTTGCTAAATCATACTAAATATACTTACTAAAAAGGACACCCCCCCCCCCCCAAAAAAAAAACACAGGAATTTATTTATAAAAACTGTGTACTTATTCTTACATGTTTGAACTTCAGACACTTTCAAAGTACTCTCTGTTGGACCTAATACATCTATCAAGACACTTTTTCCACTGCTCAGAACAGTTTTTTAGTTTGTTGGTTTTGATGCCTTTCAGTGCTTCTGCCTTTTTTGCTTCACCTCTTCCACATTGGCAAAATGTTTCCTTTTCAGGACTTTTTTTCATCAGGGAAACAAACAAACAAAAAGGTCATTTGGGGTAAGATCCTGTGAATAGGGAGGGTGAGGCAGGGGGTCAGGTCGTTTTTGGTCAAAAGCTGCTGACCACTCAGCATGGTGTGGGCAGGTCTGTTTGTCATGGTTGAGGAACCAGTTGTCTGTTCACCACAACTTGGGATGTTTCTTCAGCAAATCATGACACAACCTTCTCGAAGCTTCAGATAAAAACTTTGGTTGACCGTTTGACCTGGAGGAACATATTCTGGGTGCACGATCCCTCTCACATCAAAGAAAGATAGTTCTGGTTTTTTTTGAGGGGGTCCCCCTCATACTTATGTCCAGTTTTACATTAAGCATAGCATCTTTATGAGCTCCCTTCGATTTTTCTGATACCTTAAGGACACATCTTGTTAATGGATGCACTAATAATCAGAGAACTGCAGATACTCACAGACAGGTCAAAGCTGATGGCTTGATGCTGAGATGCTGAGGAGCTTGGGAGTGCCACTCTGGCTGTCCCTGGTGCATGCTTCTTCTATACCAGCTGCTACAAAACAAATCCTATGACTCAATGCTAGTTTTACCTTTTTTTTTTTTAAAGAAAATTTTGCATTTCTTTTGGTTAGCAAAAACAGATACTAATACAGGTCTTTCATAAAAGTGAAGTGGCATAATGAGAGCTTTCAGAAAGTAGGGGATGCCTGAACGTTGATTTTCTTGATTTTGGTCATCAGTTGGGAGAAATGTGAAGTTCTGAGGCGGTAAGTGATAAGGATTTTCTCACACTGCTGAGTGAGAGATGTCACATTTAAAATAACTCTGCAGAAAATCATGCTCCAGAAGTGGTTACTCATCGTTGATTGATATATCTCAAAAAGTTAAAACTGTGCCTGGCACAGAACAAGCCTCCAGTAACTACTTGTTGGTTAGACAAAGAAAGAAAGAAAAAAGCATCTTAAGGTTGTTCAATTAAAATGCTAGAAGTTTAGTGTCCTTTGTGGTTAAAGTTGTAAGACTATATTAAACAAAGGTTAGGACGCACATTTATGAAGTAGGGTGGTAATGGTGGCTATGTTGTTTTTAATAACATTGCTTGTTACCATTTATTAGAACTTGAATCTGTGATGGGAATTTGACCCAGATAATGTGAAGGAAATGTGATAAAAATAATAAAAGTGGTGACTTTGGTTAAGGTTTAATTAGCTACAGAGATTGCTTAGTAAACTGAGAGGACACAGGGTCAAGAGAGCTATTACAAGAATTCCTTTGGAAGAAATCGATGAACTTTTCCAAGACTGGAACAGAGCAGACAGCAGGCAGCCATCATAAGCAGGATAGGTACACATAGCAGCACTCACTGTCTACTAATCCCTTTAGATTCTCCAAGAAGATACAAGCTTTCACAACCAACTCATATTAGGAAACTATATTTCACAATCTGTGATAGCATAAGATTTGAAATTTATAGGATTTGAGGTACTCTATAAAAAATTTATTTAATTTTGTTTAACTAGTATTTTATTGACCTTAGAAGCTTTTCTCTTCTTTTTCTTTTTAACATCTTATGGAAATACTCTTCTTGCCTGTGAATTTTTCCTTAAAACCCTCTTTCTTTTTCATCTATCCACATATGCCCTAAATCCCCCTAAACAAATTCTTACTTCAGAACTAATCTATTGATGAGTTCTGTAATAATATCTCTGGGAAAGCCTCAAGCCACAAATATTCAAATCTAATAATTACTGAAAAACTGTTTTACATAAGGGCCCAGTCATAATCTCAAAAAACTTTCTACTTAATATTGGGTTGAGATCCACATAGAAATATCTCTATTACTGGTAGAGGATGGGGAAGATTATAAGAGATATAGAGATGCCATTAAAATAAAATCAGTTTAAAGATATATTAGGGTCTTAGCAACCTGGGGTCAGTGAGAAGAGAAGAGAAGGTAGAACTGGCTACAGAGGGGGTTGGCTGAGTTTTGGAAAGTGACTTGGCTTTAGGGCTCATCTCTGACAGAGTGGTCAGCAATGTACTGTTCAGTATTGAGAGGGACACAGAGAGTGCATCAATAGCTATAGAACTTTCATTGGTAAGGAGAAAATAACATTTACGTATTCAGTAAATATTTACTAATGTGCGGTAACCACCTACTAGGAATATAGAAAATATTGAGGAGAGGCTGGATGGCTCAGCAGGTTAAGAGCTCTCTTTGCAGCCCTGGGCACCAAGGATCAAATTCTGGCCCCAGCCCATGTGGACCCATATGCTGAACTGGCGTGTGCATCCCATGTGGGAGGCCTCCAGTTCAGTTCTTACCCCCCAGTTTGGTTCTTACCCCCCTCCCCCAGTTCAGTACCTAGCTCAGGGGGACGTGTGTCCCATGTGGAAGGCCCCAGGCCCAGTTCCTGCTCTGTGCATCCCCTGCCCACCTGTGTGGAACTAAACCATGTTAAAGACTGATGACTGATGATGTACAGCTATAGAGACTGCTCTGAGCCCTCCCCTTTCTCTCTGTTTCTCTCTGCCTCTGTCTCTCTTCGCCTCAGTCAAAAACAATAAAATAAATCTTAAAAAAAAAAAAAAAAGGAGAGAATTGATGCAGCCTCTAGTCTGGAGATAACAATCTAGAAGGAAGTAAAAAAGGTGGATAATCACTTCATCCTGTTACACCTCCATGGTAAAAAACATTTTTCATTTGAGCAAATTCTCAACTTCATGAAGGATTTCATGAAGCAGGTAGTACTAAAAGATAGAAAAAACTTAACATTGTGAGGCAATTTGTTCTTCCATGTAAGAATCCTCGTTTTAGAGATTTGAGGAAGCTGTCTTTTTGGAGAGTGAGTTACCAAGAAGGTATCAGCAATCAGGTGGGCATTGTGGTGGTTATCACAAAGATAAGATCTTGTTTAAGCCACATAACCATTCTTTGAGCTAGCTATTTAGTAGATGGTGAATTTAACGTTCAAGATATCAAATTAGTTTCCACAAGTTGGAAATAGCAGTCTGATATCTTCATGGAGTTTGGGCTTTGTGGTCTATCATGATAAGCTATCCAAATATCAGCAAGGCAGATAGTTTTAAAGGAGTAGAATAAGATCCAGACACAAATACAAACAGGATAACCCAAATTTTCAGTGTCTGTTTGGTTTATGTGGAAATGTTGGTGTTCACAAAGGTGTTAGTTCATGAGAACCTGTGGAAAATTGGAACTTGATTTTGAAGCAAAAGTTGGAGGTAGGTAAAAGATGATATAGAAAATAAGTTCAGCCAAAAAAATGTTTAATCTCTTTTTCCTAAGTGTATAGTGATAATCTTGCACATATAATGCTAAATCATAGTAGTATCATAGCAAATTATATATCATAGCAAAATACGTAGCACAGCCAGTCAGAAATCACATGAAGACTCGATCCTTAAGGATCTTATATTCCAACACCTAAAGTCTAGAATCTAGAGTCTAGATTTACCAAACATAAACAAATACCCTTTAATTGGCATTTAAGTTGTTTTCAACAAAATCTTTTAACCTGGGACATAATGAGAATGATGAAATATTTCTTAGAAATCACTGAGCAAACTTGAGTGAAACCTTTAAAAAATATACCTTTAATTAACTCAAATTTATAGATATAGCCTTCTTTTTAAATCTACTTCTTTTTCTTTAGATCTATCTCTTTGCAATGGAATTCTTAAATCAATTTCTGATTTTTTCTCATGCTTAATTGATTCTCATTAACCAGGATGACTAAAAATGAAGTAGCTCTTGTTCAATACAGGTCCTCTTTTTTGTGTGGGTTTCCAGTTCTTGTGGTCCTAGTCTTCTGTGTGTCCCAGAAGTTCTTGCTGGATTTTAGTTTGTCATGGAATAATTATGTCTATAGTCCTATCTGCTTACCTATTGTTATCTGTATACATACTTGTGTCTGTATATGTGTGTGTGTGGATGGATAGATAGATAGATATGCACATACAAACATGCATGTTGACAGTTTTCACTTCCTATGGAAGCAATTGATTGACTTTAAGCATAGTCTTTAATTTTACTTCAGTATGCTTCACAAAATGTTGGCTGCACAACTTAAAAATTAACTCCAGGAAACCATTTTTTATCTGTCTCTCTAAATGTGTTTCTGTCTGGATTTCCCTTTCTTCCTACTAATGAGTGCCTTGCTATTAATTAAGTTAATAGCTTAAATTAATTTTTAAGAAAGGGATAAAAATGAAAATTGACTTTCCATTGGACCATGCTGTAATTCTTCTCATGTAACACCATTAAATATCCTGACACCAATGTTACTTTTAAAATATTTTGCACTCTGATCCTATGAGGTAAGATAGCACATCCAGCCCTTTTCTCCAATGGTAAAACCACAGGATGGGTATTTCAATAGACCTGTGTGGAGTTATTTTCCCCTGGACTGGAATGATAAGTGGATGGCTTGGAGGCTGAAATGTTGGTGCCCATTCAAACTGATATAAATATCCATTTTAAGGATATCTCTTTAAAGCTCAAGAGAGAAAAATGAGGAAGATCACAGCTATTCATTCACATAGCTCCTGGAGCAGAGCAATAGCCATGCTGCAAACTGGACCCGCAGTCCTTACAAGTTTATTAATTACGTTTTCTTACTCAAGAATGACCCAGGTAGCTTTTCAAAGTAGTTGATGCAAGCACATGAGTAATTTCTTTGAGATAAACTCTTAAAGGTAACATTTTCTCAATCTCAGTTCTTTCTTATTGATGTTTTAGTGTTCCTCACAGATTGGGGAGCCAGGTAACATCATCTGGCATGATCCTGACCTGATTTTGCTTAAACTAATTGTTACATCTAGGGTGTGTGCACTTTACTCAACACTGGGGAAGTCAGTGCCAGGGACTAAAGGTATACGATTGGATTTAAAAATGAAATAAAAATAATTGCTAGCAGGTGATTAAAAATGCTTTTCTTTATTCATTGCAAAATATTAGTGAGATAAACTTGGGGAAAGAATCAGGTATCAACTATATTTCTCTTTCACTGAAACTTTAGATCATTGCTTCCTAAGTTATTTTTCATTTCCAAATACATTCTCAAACAATAGTGATTATCCTGAGATGGGAGGGGATCCATGCCAATCCTAGAGAGTGTGAACCTGGTTAAAACCCCCACTTAAATTATAACATAAATAACCATGAGTTGGACTAAGAAGGTAATTTGAGTAAAGATCTGTTTCTCCTTATTCTCAAACCACTATTAAAATGGTCAAAGGAATTTAAAATGGGAAGAAAAAAAAATACAATAAAGCCAAAATAAAGAAGAATGACATTCATATTCTAGATACCTCAAGGAATTTCTGGAGTGAGCTTAAAAGAAAGTATGGCTCAAGTCTATCCATTCTGATAAAGATGTCTATCCAGCATTATAGCATTAAGTTAAAGAGATTCTGGGGAAATCCCATTAACAGCCCTGACATAGGTAAGAGCTAACAATGGGGAAGAGACATATTAGAACTAAAATGTGTTGTTTATCCCTTTTGAAGCTACAAATCTATAGTAAGGAGCAGGAAGCTTTCTCTGTAAATGGGCTAGATAGTATATATTTGAGGCTCTGCTGACCATGTGGTCTCTATAGCAATTACTCACCTCTACAATTGTAGCATGAAGGCTGTCATAAATGATATGTAAATGACTGAGTAGAGCTATGTTACAGTACAATTTTATTTGTGGATATGTTATCGGAGGGCAACAGAGATCCAGCCTCATGCTGCCTATGCCATTCAACCAAAAGACCAAGACAGGAGTTGGGTTATAGAATAAGCGTTTATTATGTGGGCACTGGTCCCCTTAGAAGGCGGGGAGTTCCCACCCTCAAAGACTACCTTCCCATTCTCAGTTGGTTAGGGATTTTTAAGGGGAAATCTTGGCATTCTAGGGTCCCCACAATGGCCCCAGTCATTCTTGGTGGTATTATCCTTGATAGCATTATCAACCCAAGAACAGAACACCCTGGAAAGAATGCTAGGCCGCAATGATTACCATCAAGGAGCATTAATCGCAAGTTTCAGGGCAATTGTCTAAAGCAGACAGAGAGGACATTCTAGGAACAATCTATTGTTTAAGCGGTAGGAAGGGGAAAGCTGGTTAAGAAAGTGATTAAGACTAGAGCACTGGGAAATCGGAGGCTTGAGCCTTCCTGAGGCCTTTAGTATGGGGGCTCTCTTGCTTGGCCCTACTTCAGATACTGAGATGGGAATTCATACCATTTTCATGTCATGAAGTGTGATTCTTCTTTTGATTTTTTCCCAAACATTTAAAATGGTTTCTTAGCTTTCAGGTCATACATACAAAATACAGCTGACAGAAAAGATCTGGCTCCATTTGTAGTTTGCCAACCCCTGACTACAGCACGAGGAAGAAGTTCTGCTTAGTAATGCCTGGAATGGCTCCCCAAGCACTGAGGAGGGCGTGGCAGGCAGCCCTGCAAGAACGAGACCAGTGACTCTTCCATGGTTTCCTCGGCATGGAGGCCTGGACAAATGCAGCGCTGGAAAAAATCATCTACTTCACAATAGTTTAAGCAAATGTGCATGCACACACACACACATTTCACAAGTTATTTTGAAAAGCAGTTTATCAGGAAGAAAAATAGACAAGAGACATATATAAGTTGTATACACAAATAGACTAAATGAATGTACAAACTATTTATAAAAGAACACATAGCAAAGACCCATACATGCATGAAAAGTTTCAAGCATTAGAAGTAAGAGTACATTAAAACACCTCAATGCCATTTTTTGCCTATCATATTGATAAAAAAATGAAACAAAACATTAGTATCTACAGAGGCTACCAGGACATTATTACTCTCATATCTCTGGAGACAGTATATAGTGCAATAACCATTCAATAGGTCATTTTGCTGACAAACTTATTCTACTGAAACAAACAGTGATATAACAAAGATTTATGTATAAGGATATGCTTTATTGCAATGCTATTTATTATGAAAGAATGTCTGAATCAATGACAGGCTCAATAGCAGAGGATTGGTTAAGCATGGTACATCCATATGCTAGAATTCTATGTGGCCAATAAAATCATTTATAAATTGCTTTATATGAGAAACTGTTTATAATTTATCCTAAGTAAAACACACAGGTTATAAAAATATGTGTGTGTGGGTATGTAGTATGTGGTCAGTAGTAAGCATCTATAGAACTGTGGAATACACATTGGATGGTCATGCACTAATAATTCACATTTATGCACTCTGTGTGGGGAGCCATCTTATAAATAGCTCTATAAAGATTGTTGTTTTGCACTTTATGAAATAGCATAATGAGGTATGTATTCTTTTTAGTTGTTTTCTTATGTTTTCAAAATTAATTAATGTTGATCCATTTGTTTTTACTTTGTATGATACTCCACTGTACAAATATACCACACATATTATCGTGAACAGCACTCTCATGAATAGTATTATATATGTCTCCTAATGTACATGAGCAAGAATTTGTCTAAGGTATATACCACTGAAGTAAAGTTGAAGAGTTGTAAGAAATAATTACGCTTAACTTTATTAGGTTATACCAAAATGTATGCCAAAATTCAAACACTAACCAGACATATATTTTTGTCTTTTCATAGTCTGAAAATGTTCAGCCATTGTATAATTGAATATTGCTTGTTTTTTCTTTTCTACTGTTTTTCTCTGTACCTATGACTACCCTTATGTTAGACCTTACCAATATATAGTCCATGTATTTTAATCTCTTTTTCATATCTTTTCTCTTTATTTTTATTTATTTTTTTGTCTCTGGGTCACATTTTGGGTAACATTCTTGGATCTATCATCTCATCCACTAATTATTTCCTCCGTTGCATTTAATCTGACTTTCAGCCATTTGTTGTTGTTGTTTTAAGATTTATTTTATTGTTTTTGACAGAGACAGAGAGAGACAGAGAGACAGAGAGAAAGGGGAGGGCCCGGAGCAGTCTCTCTGGTTGTACATCATCAGTTTTCGACATGGTTTCATTCAGTACAGGTGGGCGGGGGCCACACAGGGCAGGAACAGGGCTGGAGGGCCTCCTTTGTGGGAGGCATGCCCCCTGGAGGCTGGGGGATGAACTGGGGGGGCCTCCCACATGGGAAGCCCACCTGGGCGAGAACCTAACTGGGGGCACACCCCAAATGAGCATATGGGTCTGCACGGTAGGGGCCGGAGTTCAATTCTCAGACCCTGGAGCTGGCTACAAAGCTTAACCCGCTAAACCATCCAAGCTTTCCCTAAACCATTTGTTGAAGGTTTAGTTTTAGTAATTACATTTTCCATTTCTATAAGTTATTTTTGGTACTTTTCCAAATATACTTGGTCATTTTTCCCCCCAAGTTCCTTATCCCTTACTTATATTTAAGCCTCTTTTAATTATTTGAAAAATATTAAACTTTCTAATTTTATATAAATATTGGATAGTTCCAATATATGAAATTGCTCCTACCTCTGGTTCTTCTATTTAATTTTTAAGTTGACTTTTATTCTTAGTATTTTATTTTATTTTTGTTTTTGTTGTCTTTTCCTTAGAGAACATTTCCCTGGAACGTTATCTGTGGGAATACTTAAGTACAAGGACTGAGGTTTTATGTTCTCTGAGAGGATTTGCATATGGTTCTACTAATTGTTTTAGTTCTCTACAACTCAGAACCACTTCACATTAAATAACCTTCATGAGGTGTTTTGTATTACAAAGTAGCAAAAATTTGGACTGAAAAATTCATGTGAGGATTGTCTTTATTAGAGTTGTCTGGAAAGATTTTCTTCTTTCCTTTGCTTTACGAATTAAATCAACATAGGCAAGTTTCTCTCTTCTCTACTAGGAAGTTTATTTATTCTGAATTTACCCTTCTAGGAAGGGTGCAGTACTTTGATGGTCTAGCTTTATGTGTGGACCTCCCATTAAGTTTATAATTTTGCCTACACCCTGTATTGGTCTTCTCAGGCTGCCGTAACAGAATACCAATAGACTGAGTGTCTTAAACAACAGAAATTTATTTCCTCACAGTTCTGGAGGCTGGAAGTCTGTGATTGGGATGTCAGCATGGTTGGTTTTTTGGTGAGAATTCTGTTCCTGGATAGCAGATGGCCACCTTCTCACTAAATCCTCACATCATGCAAAGAAACAGATCCTTCTCTTTCTTCTTCTTATAAGGCTACCAATCCTATTGAATTAGGGCCCCTCTCTTATGACCTCATTTAACCTTAATTACTTCCTAGAAACCCTGTATCCAAATATGGTTACCTTGCAGAGTAGGGCTTCAACATAAGAATTTTAGGGGGATGCAATTCAGTCCACAAAATATGCTAAATTTTAATCTCTTAATTCTAATACATTGCACAATGATAAAAAATGGAAACCTAAAGTCACCAGAATGCTGCAGAAACCTTTTATCCATGATGAAAGCTGTAAGAAGAATGTTCTTGGGCCACACATGAAATACACTAATGATAGCTGATGAGCTAAAATAAAAAATTAATTAATTAATTTAAAAAAAATTGCAAGAAAAACCTTAATGTTTTAAGATAATTTATAAATTTGTGTTCTGTTACATTCAATGTTGTCCTGAGCTGCATGCGGCACATGGGCTGCAGGTTGGACAAGCTTGACCTAGAAGAACAGAGTATGGTTGTAAATAAAACTCAACTAGATAGAAATAAAGATATTGGTGCTGATCTGCCATCCTTTAATCTCTCTTTTTTTTTATCTGAGCATAAAATACATGAAAGTGCACAAAATTAAGTTTAATGCACAACTAATTATCATAAGCTGAACATATGCATGTAAGCACAATGCAGGTTATGGAATATGTTATTCCAAATAATAAAATATTATTTCTATTCCAGAAATCCCCATATGCCCTTTCCCAGTTACTACTCCTCCCTCCTTTCTAAAAATAATTACTATCCTGTCTTCATATGTCATTGTTGAGCAAAATATTCCACTAAGCAAATAAACCACAATATACTTATCCATTGTACTCTTTATTGGAGCAATTATGAATACACTATAATGTTTCTATAAAGACTCAGATATTTTAAAGCACCCATTCATTTCAGGTTTATATTTTATTAGGAATGGAATTGATGGGTCATATTGTATGTTTATGTTCAATTTGAATAGGTAATGCCAGGTTTTCAAAATAGTTGCATTAATTTATATACCCACAGGCAGTATATAACACTTCCAGCTGCTTCAAAACTTTGGCAACTTTTGGTATCAGTTTTTTAAAATTCTAGTCATATTGATGGGTATGTGATGGAATCTTATGAAGATACTAATTAGCATTTTCTTGATTATGTTTTTATAGGATTAGGGCCACTTGGATATCCTCTTTTATGAAGTACCTTTCCAAGTTTCCTGCCTATTTTTCTATTAGTTATTTGCCTTTACTTATTATGCCTATAAGCCCTTTGTCAGTAAGGGCTTATAGATTATAAGCCCTTACATGTAAGATTATAATCTTGACAGTAAAAAGATACACTGTTAATAATCACGCTGGGGACGGTCCTGAACACAGCTGGATATATAACAACATAACTTTTTGTGGTTTTAACAAACTTTATTAAAGAATAATTTTTATACAAAAATAAACTCATTTAAAATGTACAATTCGATGAGCTTTGACAAATGTACAGACTCACGTAACCACCAAAACAACTGAGATAGAAAATATTTCCCATCACCTCTGTGTCCCTTCCAAATCTTCCACCTTGACTTGACCCTAGGCAATCACAGAGCTGCTTTTTGTTGTTGTTTGTTTTTTAAGGACAAATCTAGAGTAGTCTTCCCTCTATGTTTAGTTTAGTTCCACTATAAAAGGCATGACTTCGGGGGGTTTTCTACTGAATGCCCTGTATATTCAATGAGGTTTCTCAGCTCTGGCTGCTGGGAATTCAAATGGTTACTTGCATGTCTGAGCCCAGGACATTGTTTGGCTTCTAGTTCCCCCATAATTCTACTTTCTCCTTAACACATTCTTTGCCCAGCCTCTTGGAGTCTTGCAGTGTGCGTGTGGATTGGTGTTTAGCCGAGGTTATGCACATTTCTGGAGTTATTTCTTACCTAGCTCTCTCTTCCGATTTTGCCTACAAACTCTAGCTGACAAAGTTTCTTCCAACAGATCTTGGCCTCTTTAACACACTAATGTTGGGTTCCCTTTCCTGCACCCTGGTCCAGAAATTTCCTTCAAGCTGAAAGCCAGAATGAGTCTAGAGCTCATTGAACTTACTTCTCTTCTCTCAGGGTTCACAGGTCAGGGTCTGAAAATAGCTATTTTCTGTATATTGTTCATTTTCTATTTGTTTACAGTGGAAGGGTGCTTGCGGAACCTGTCAGTTCATTGGGCAGAAACAGAAGTCCTGGTCATCTCAGTTTTATGTATCACAAATATCTCCTTTCACTCTGTAGTTAATCTCTCTACTATCTTGATAGGTAGTATTTTTGTTACTATTTAATTCTAGGTATTTTCTAATAACCAAGTTGTTAATATATCTCAAAATATTTGTACACCACAATTTAAATTAAAAAAATCAAAAACCACAATTCTTTGTACTTTCTAATAATGCTTATTGACATCTGTGGAGATTTAAAAAACTAGCTTGTGTTTACTTTTTAAACAAAAACAAGTTTCTATATACATAACATTTGTCTTCTTTTCCTGTCTATATTCATTCTTATTATAATTGCACTCCTGTTTGGAAGACATTGCAAATAATACAACTGTTGCTTATTTGTTGACATTTCTTGTGAAAGGGTTAATGATGTTTTGGTTGCTGTATTTCCTAAATGTTCCTTGTGGACAGATGTGAATTCTTTAGATCATTGGATCGACTATATGTAAAGATCAGCGTGTTAATTGTGTTCACATATTCTCTATCCTTGTTAATTTTTGTTACTCTAATTTATCAAGTACTGCAACGTTGGCCTGGCAATGGCTCCCCTACATTCCTATGGTCTCGTAAATGGTGCTTATCTACTGAAACACAAGTCGCGGTTTTACCAGCCTTAACCCTAACTCACACTTCCTGTTCATTGACTCCATACATCGTCCTGCTCAGACGGGGTCCAGCTCCCCTCCTCTCTGGCTCAGCACAGAAAGCTAAAAGTGATAGAGGTTCAAGGTCAGTACTAGCAGAAGGTAGAGGGTCCTGATGAGGTACCGCAACATATTGGATAGAAGCTGTGGAAAACAGGACTCTAAAGTCAAGATCCAGGCAGACACAACTGCAGGAGATGTTGCAATGAATTATTAACTTAATCCTTCAAAAATATTTCTTGAATTTTGTCCTTTGGCAAAACATCAGGAGAGGATATGATGCTTCAAGATATTTTAAACAATTCCTTGAGTACTGAATTTCAAGTTTCAATAAACTGTACCCACAGACTAACAGCAGCAGGGCTGTCTCTGATGAATAAAAACAGTGTTGTCTTTGTTGTTTTAGAAAAGAATTAGAAAAAACACCTGAGTAATTTCCAGCTTCTCAAATGAGGCCTCAAGATTACATTGCACACATTTAACAGAATGAGAAAAATTCAATGGTCTCATCCATTCTGCGTTGACTGTTTTTATAAGAGGCCAATAAACAGTGATAATTGCAAAACTAGATGGAACAAAATGAATGAGGCTCCAAGAAACATTCTCAGTCTTCATTTATTGCTTTGCAACAGCTTTTGAGTAAGGGCCAACTCATTTGTACAGATCTGATGTGTGTAGACAAGCTTTAACAGGTATCTATTATTTGTGCTTGAGCAGTTTTTCTGTAGCTCATCTCCCTAATTCCATTCTCACTCCAGTTCTCCAGACTCTTCTCAAAACACAGCTCTGATCATGCCACCCTTTGTCCAATCAATGATCACTGACTATATGGTATAACTTCTTAACCATCCCTTCCACCCACTGTTATCTCACACTCTGTCCTGTTATACATATCTTGACCACATACTACTAGATATCATCTTTTACACTACTTCTCCACACACACACCCTATTCCTCTTCCATGCCTTTGTTTACCACCATACCCTGTAGGAAATGTCCTGTTAGCAGTCTCAGATATACCATTTCAGCTGCCTAAGTTATCATTAGGCCAATGACAAAGTTTGATCTCAGTTCAGGTAATTGATATTCAAGGCAAGCAGAGGCTTGTATCAAGGTCTTGGAAATAGAAAGATGAAAAGATCAGATCACCTCCTTTTCTTGAGGAGCTCAGTGTAGATAGAGACAGACATGGACAGAGTGTGTTCACATGGCAAAGATTTAGAACAGTGCCTGGAACTTTAGGGAAATTCATAAATAATAATTATAATCAAGTAACTAAAATATAAGTCTATGTATGATTAATATTGTAATGGTATAACAGCAATAACCAAACAATGTAATTATAGAGCTGAGGAGAAAGAGTTCAGTTCTGAAATGAGGGGAAGTTGAAAAGGTGTCGTAGAAGGTTCCAATCTTTGTTCTTATTCCTCCTGCTTACAACAGCATCCTTCCCCATGTTCTGAACTGCAAACAACTTCTAACATGACACTAAGCCCACATACTTTCTTCCAGCCACAGTTTCATTCAAGCTGAGCAAGGCACACCTCTCCTGAGCCATCAGAGCACCCTGTGCTGGGGGCAGGGGTTGGGGGAGGGGGAGTGGGAGTCAGGATGGCATGTCTTTGCAGACAACATGTCATGGGACTTCTCAGCCTCCATAATAGTAACAGTAATTTTGGTGTCCCAAAATTCACGCAAGATTTGAATTTTGCGTCATTTGTGTGGTAAAGTGTTACCAACAACAACAACAACAAAAAAAAAGACAGCGTGACAGCTGACAGTTCAGGGTTATTAAAAATGGAACGCTACATGAAAGAACAATGTGTTTTCATTGTTGAGCAATATTTTTAAAATAATGAAGGTTTGGCAGCTACAGTTCGCAATTTTCGTACAAAATATGGTCAGAATAGTGATTTCACTTCATCAACTGTGAAGAGATTAATTAAAATATTTAGGGAGACTGGATCAATTAGTGATCTTAAACACTCTGGCCGTCCTTCAACAAGTCGTTCAACACAAAACATTGAAGCAGTTCATGTGAGTGTTGCTGAGAGCCCAGGGACATCAATTTGGCACCGTGGTCAAGAATTGGACATTTCGAGAAGCTCTGTACAGCGTATTCTCACGAAAGATTTGCATCTTCATGCTTACAAAGTTCAGTTGACTCAAGAACTGAAGCCTACTGACCACGCACAGTGAATAGAGTTCGTTGAATGGATTATGGAACAACAACACGTGGATGCTGATTTTTCAAACAAAATCATCTTCAGGGATGAGGCTCATTTTCATCTTGATGGCTTTTGGTTAATCGACAAAATTGTCACATTTGGGGTTCAGAAAATCCACAGGTGACTGTTGAGAAACAAATGCATCCACAACACGTCACTGTTTGGTGCAAATTTTGGGCTGGAGGCATCATTGGACCATTCTTCTTCGAAAATGCGGCTGTCAGGCAATAACAAAAGAGCGCGCATGTGCCAGCAAAGCCGTGGAGGCCATTTACCCGATATGCTATTCCATACAGAACCCTATACTGTATACTTCATGAATCAATAAAAATTTACAATTTTTCATTATAAACCTGTGTTTTCTCTCAAAATGACTTCTTGCATGAATTTTAAGACACCCGTTATAAGCCAATTCCTTATAATAAATATCCTTATTTGATATAGGTATAGATATGGATATAAATACAGATATAGATATAGATACAAATATAGATGATATAGGTAGGTAGATGATAGATAGATAATGATAGAGAGGTGTAGAAACAGATAGAGATGATATAGATATATAGATTTATATATGAGGGAAAGCAGGTTAAGCACTCGCTTTACAGCCCTGGGGACCGAGGTTAGAATCCCAGTCTCATTCTGTGTGGACCCATATATTAAACTGAGGTGTGCTTCCCATGCGGGAGGCTCCCAGTTTGGTTCTCGCCCCCCATTCAGGCCCTGGCTTGAGGGGATGTGCTCCTACGCAGCCCAGTTCTCACTCTGCATGGCCCCTGCCCACCTGTGTGGAACAAAACCACGTTGAAAGCTGATGAGATACAACTATGGAGACTGCTCTGGTTCCTCCCCCTTCTCTCTGTCTCTGTCTCTCTCTGTCTGTCAAAAACAATAAAATAAATCTGAGATTTATATATGAGATACGTATACATGTGCACATAAACAAAGATATATATAAATATATCTTTATATAAAATGTATTGATATAGCTCTATCTCCTATTGATTCTGCTTCTCTGGAAAACCCTGTCTAATACACAATTAAAAAGTTTTATGATCCTGTATTTTTTTCCAAACTGTTGAAAATGTTCCACAAACATTTCCAATCCATTTGTCCTACTGAAACAGTGATTAGTTCTCCCTAAAACACCAATTCTGGCATGGTACTCTACTACTTAAAGCTCTACTGTAACTTCTCATCCCTAAAAGGAAAATGGCCACCACGCTGAGCCTGAGGTTGAAGGTCATTTGAAATGCCTCCTCCCTCACCAGCCTTTGTGCTCAGCCTCACCTTTGCACCCTGTGGACGAGCCCCTCCAGACCACTTGGGTTTCTCAAGTTTGCGAAAGTCCCTCCTGCCCTTTGTCTGCAGTCCCTTCTGCCTGGGATGCCTTCCCCAATTTGAACCTACTGACGAATGCCCTCTCGTCCTTTAAGACCTACCCCACAGGTCTCTTGCTCTGGGCCTGGATTCCTGATTTTCCTAAGCAGAGATGATCACTCTCTTTGGTCCCATATGTCTATAATGCATTTTGTGTACAAGCCTGTCTTCTCCATTAGCCAGAGAGCTGAGACCAGAGTCCACGTCACCGCGACATCATCACTGCCTGGCACCAAAAGGCCCAGCTGCTCTGTGTTGCGTAAATTAATAGGTGAGTGAAGGAATAAGTCCAGGAATGAAAGACTGGTTGGATGAATGAAGTCATGTGTCTTTATTTCCCATCTCATATTCAATCCATCAGGAAATTTGCTGGCGCTACCTTTAAAATATTTCCAGAACCTGATTACTTTCTTACTGCTTTCACTGCTACCACTTTAGTCTATAACCATTCTGGCCCCTGGCCAAGTTTTCTCTACTAGCTTCCTAATACTTCTCTGTGCTTTGATCTTTGGTGGTCCCTAAAGTCTATTCCCAACATGGAAGCTAGACTTATCCTTTAAAAATAGAAATCAGATCAGAACACTCTCCTGGCTTCCATTTCATGCAGAATAAAAGCCCTAGTCCTTTTGATGGCTTACAAAGCTTTACACAGACTATCACCTTCTCTTTCAGTCTTTCACCCACCCCTCTCACTTTATAATCTCATTTCCTCCTGCTTTATACTTTGCTCACTCCACTCCAGCCACCCTGGCCTCCTTGAAGTTTCTCAAATATATCTGGCTTGCTTCTGTCATAGGGACTTTCACTAACTATTTCCACTGACTGGAATGCTCTTCGTTCCTTACCAGCATGGCCCATTCCCCCCAGTCTCTTCAAGTCTTTGTTCAAAGGGCACCTTTTAAATAAGCCCAACCTTAACTTATTTAATAATACTCTCCTGATTGCCATTTTTTCTTGATTCCATAACATTTGGTATCTTCTAACATAATCTTAATTATCTATTAGAATAAGTAGTTAATATGGTTTAATTATTGTTTATTATTTATTGTCTGACTACAGGCTTTATACATACTTGTCCTATTTTGTTCAGTGATATATTCTAATTGGCTAAGCAGTGCCTAAAACATGGCAGACACCTAACAAATGTTTTGAATAATAAAGTAAATGCATGATTACTTTAGGATTTAAGCTCTTTAATTGCCCTGAACTTGTCAGATTTCATCATTGAATCACTAGTCCCAAATATAGTTCCTTCCTCTTAGTAGGTGCTCAGTAAATGCTTGTTGAATGTGTGGATGCATATGAATTGGATTTCAATGGATCACTTTCTAGGGGGCAAAAAAAAGCATGTCAGCTAATAATCAGTTTGGTTTATTTAAAATCCCTTGGTGTTTATTTTAACAAAAGCCTTCTTGGAATTCTAACACTAAAATAGGATGTCATTGATGTCTCTGTGGTTTCAGTGGCTATGACCTTTACCATCATTCTCAGGATGGGAGGGTGAGTGTGCATGAAGGGCCTTAATTAATCCAACCCTGAGGCTGGAGTGATATGCTGACAAAAAATCAGGAAACCTTACAGACCAACTTCCCTAAAATAACCTTGCAATTGTTCCTAAGTACACCAGAAACCCTAATTTGAGCAGTTACGGCTCCTCTCAATTGACTCAGACTGCTTTTAGCCAACATCAAATGCTTAAACAAATCTGAAAGTTTCCCACGAGAACCTTCCATTAAGTTTGCTTTCTGCCAGGCTATAGAAAAGGAAGGTTTGTGTTTTACAAATACAGAAAATAGCTTAAACTGTACTCCATTCTTGAAGACTCATGGGTAAATTTTCCAATCAAGCATCAGACTATGTGATCTGATTTTTGATCAAAATATAATGTCTAACAGGTGGGCTATTTTGGACTCAATCTTTGCCAGGTGGTGTGAAATAATGACAAATGATCACAGTGCCTGTATATAAATGATCACAGGTCACTCTGCTTGACCTGTGGTTCAAACTAGCCTTCAGAGAAACCCATTCCAAACTACGCCCGTTGCTGTGATTGAAGGTGTGTATTTTCAAAATTGCTTGCCTCAGCAAACTTGTTGCTCTGAAATTACTTTGAATTGTGGTTTGACTGACAAGCTTATAGAACAGAGATTTGATACCTGAGCAAATAAATAGTCCCAGCAGGTTCACAAACGAACTCTTAAGCTTGGCTTTTTTTTTTTTTTTTAGCACTATGTAGATACATCATCCTGAGTGTTCTTATACAAGATATACTAACTTTAACCCCTGGAAAGTAGGGTTAAAAACTTTATATCTATACTACACAGTATTATTTTCTAACACAATCTTATTACTTATAAATATTTAAAGATTTATTTTTATTGTTTTTGATAGAGAGAGATACAGAGACAGAGATAGAGAGAAGGGGGAGGGCCCAGAACAGTCTCCATAGTTGCACATCATTGGTTTTTCCACATAGTTTCATTCCACAGGTGGGTGGGGCTGCACAGGGCAGGAACTGGGCCGGGGTCTCGCTCCAATGAGAACTGAACTGGGGGCACTCCCCAGTTCAGCATATGGGTTCACACGGGCTGGGGCTGGGATTCGATCCGCAGTCCCTGGGGCTGCAAAGTGAGAGCTCAACCCACTGAGCCATCCCGGCTTCCCCTACTTACAAATATTTAATAATAAACAAATTGCAAATTTCTTTCAGAACCATTAAAGGAAAATATTTACTATTTAACCTACATATAATTCTTTTTAAGTCTATATATATATATATATATATATATATATATATATATATATGTTTTTAGGAAGCTCAGAGATATTTTTAATTGTGGTTATTATCTATTAGAATAAGTTGCCCCTTTGTTTTCATGGTTTTTAAAGTTTATTTATTTATTATTGTTTTTGACAGAGTGAGAGATACAGAGACAGAGAGCAAACTGAACTGGGGGCACTCCCCAGTTCAGCATATGGGTCCACACCGGCCGGGGCTGGGATTCGATCCTCGGTCTCCAGTGCCGCAAAGTGAGCGCTTAACCCACTAAGCCATCCCGGCTTCCCCATATGGTTTTTAATATGCTATTTCTATTTTAATATCTTGCTATATTTTTTATTCAGTGTTTTTTTTTAATTTCAAACTATTTTTAGAAATAAATTGGATATACAATTCAATAATAAAAATCAGTATAGTAGATGTACTGTACTTCTTTAGTTCAATTTTCTACTAGGAGAGTATAGAAAAATATTTGCTCTCAGAACTAAGAAGATATTTTGTCAATATAACCAGAACATTTACATGGCTGGATACTTTCCAGACAGCCCTTGTATATTCGAGATAAGCTTAAAAGAAAAAAAGAACTTTTATTTTAATAGGCATTTGGTTCCCTGCCTTCTATAGGCCAAGCACTGTGCTAAATGATGGGTTAAGTAATGATAAAGGAGAATTTAGATGGGAAGATAGACACTCCCATTGGCAGCTGCAAAACAATGTGGTAATAATTCCATTTATATGCAATATGCAGAGTCAGCAAATCCAAAGAAACAGAAAGCAAATTCATGGTTGCCAGAGCTGGATGTAGAAGGAATAGGGAATGACTGCTTAATGGTTTTATTTTGGGGTGACAAAATTTTTCTGGAACTAGATAGTGGTGATGGTTGCACAACATTGTAATGTACTAAATGTTACTAATGGCAAATTTTATGTTATGTTTTATACTACAATATTTTTTTAAATATTAAAACAAATATTGCAATGTAGTGACAAGAACTGATTTATTCTTTCATTTAAAAAATATTTACTGGGGGAAGCTGGGATGGTTCAGGGGGTTGAGTGTTTGTTTGCAGCACTGGGGTCCGAGGATTGTACCCCAACCCTGGCCCATTTGGACCCATATGCTGAACTGGGGTGTGCCCCCAGTTTGGTTCTCACCAGGGTAGGGTTCCCACGTGGGAGACCCCTGGCCCAGCTCCTGACCTGTACCATCCCGTGCCCACCTGTGGAGTGAAACTATGTCAAAAACTAATGATGTAAAACTGTGAAGACTGCTCTGGGCCCTCCCCCTTCTCTCTGTCTTTCTCTCTTTGTCAAAACCAATAAAAATAAACCTTTAAAAAGTATTTACTGAGTGTTTATTGTGGGTCAGTCCTTGATTAGGTAACTGAGAACAAAATGCTGAGCAAAGCCAGGCATGATCATTCTCTCATGGACTATATCTAGTAGAAAGACATTTTAAAAATCATTAACAATTTTTTTTTAATTTAATCACAGATAAATCCTAGGAACAAAAGAAAATGTATAACTAAGAAACTTGGGCTAATTGAAAGTTTTGGACAAGGGTCAGGGAAGATTATTCAGAGGAAAGAGCTGTGGATCTGAGTTTTGCAGGATGCTTAGAAGCTAGAAGGGCACTGGGGTGGAAAAATGGGAAGGACTTATCGCTGCCCAGGAAGAATAGAATGTGTCTATAAAGGATGAATGCTAAAGAGGAGAAAGTGGATTTTGATATGGTTTGAGGAGAAGGCAGGAAAAAAATCATATAGGGCATTTGGTGGGTATAGAGATAATATGAAGGATGCTAGAAGACTAACGAGGCAGAACTTGATAATGGATTGAACCTAGTATTATAGAAGAAAGATGGAGAGAGAGAGAGAGAGGTGGAAAGAGAGATCACCTTTCTGGTTTGCAGATCTGGGTGGTTGACAGTGCCACTCTGAGACAGAAGCACTCCAGAGGTACCTTTCAGAGATAAAAGGATATGTGGCAGAAGAAATCACTTAATAATGAAGATGGGTCACATTGACTCAAATGGTAACCCTGACAGCCTTTCCTTCAGTAATTCTTGCAGAAAAATGTTTCCTGTGTTCTTTGGAGCTGTAACCACTAGTCAACAAGAGGTCCATGTTGCAATGACAGCTATACATTTTGTAACTCATTAAAATATATATTAATTGTCTGGAAAAGGGTACATAGTTTCATTATCCTTAGCTAATATTCTTAAAGTTACAAGTGTAAAATAATGATAAAAGAGAAAAGATACCAATTACTGACGTTCTAGGCTGTATCAGGTACTATGCTTGCCATATGTTACATATATTATCTTAGTTTTAAGTGATCCTAGTGAAATAGTAAGTTATGCACAAATGCTACAAGTACTAGTGTATTACAAATAAGGAGGAGACAAGATTTAAAATCAGGTCTGTGGTTACCTGTTAAGATTCATACTCTTTCAACTACACTGATATTTTTCTAACTTCAATCACTTGTGTGTCACTTTCATGGCTTTTAATACATATGTGTACCACTTATACTGATATTTTCTTATTTTTCTTTCAATCGTCTCATCATATTTTTAAGTCACATAGACATATTTTATAAGATCACTTTATATCACTACCATGAATTTAAAAAATCAGTGCAACAATAAAGGCAATAATAAAAGAGCAAATGGAAACCATACAAATTACAATTCAACAAAGTAACATTACTAAATTGCAGCTACATGCTTTTGTTTTCTGTTGAGGTTCTGAGTTTGATGCCTATTATCCCTCTGTTAAAAAGAGGGATTAGAAAATCCAGAGAAGAAATCCAGACCCTACTGAGAGATGATCCCTGATTACTATTACACAGTAATTCAATGTTATTCACTCCTATAAAACACCTTTAAGCCTTTGTGTGTGGTACTGGCCTTAAATGTCCCATGGTTGGTGAGCTATTAAACTATGCTCCACTACTTCTATTAACTGAGATGTGCACACTTGAAATTTTTTTTTTTTTAAGATTTATTTTAATATTTTGAGAGGTGAGAAAGAGGGAAAGAGGGGGATGGGAGGAAGGATCTGAGCAGTCTCCTTAGTTGTACATCATTAGTTGTGACAGTTTCATTCCACACAGGAGGATGTGGGGCTGCACAGAGCAGGAACCAAATTGGGTGCCTCCCACATGAGAGGTGAGAATCTGTCATCATCTCGGCGGTTATCAGTTGTGCTGCAGTTCAGAATATGGGTTTGCACAGGCCGGGGCCAGAATTTGACCCCCGGACCTCACAGTTGCACAGCAAGCACTCAACCTGTTGAGCTATCCCAGCATCCCTTGGAATTTCTGTTAATACCGATTCAACCAACACTTGTATTCAAGGTCATAGGGTCCAGCGAGTATGGAGCCATTAAAGTTGCCTCTTTGAAAGAAATTATTTTTGAATAGGGTCTAATATGCCTCCCACTGGCCATGCAAGCATAAAAGAGAAAAGATTAGGACATTGAAATCTTCGTTCTTCCAGCTTTTAATGAAATTTACCCTAAGATGGGACATTTTCAAAGGTGATTTAAAATATTAAGCTTTCACTACATGACTATAAATGATATTATAAACCTTCCAAAATCCTGAGAGACCCATGATGACCCTCAGTCCAGGAAGATAAATCCATAGTGAAAGGTCAAGGCCTCAAGAAGAGAAGCCACTTCATCCTAATCAAAGAAAGGAAGAAACAACCCTACCATACTTGGCATTCAATGGAGGAAGAAGGAGAAGCAAGTGCCTTTTTGAGGAAAGAACAGATGGAAGGAAAATTCAGCAAAGTTAAAAAACATCATTGTGGTCTGTTCTACAAAAACCAGCAGGACTATGGTTTCTTTGGAGCCAGAGATTTGAAAAGTAAGGAAAATAGAGGTCACATTACAAAATATTCAACAGTTTAATGTGCAAAGCAATGGATCCTAATGAAGTTCTGGCTAATTCCTTTTCTGTCTCAGAGATGAGCAAGGGGGCTGAGAGGTATCTAAGATCATGATGGCACGTATTAACCCAGTCTGAAAGATTTACTGTTACCATATTTGGTCTGACTTTGAGTACAAGAGAGGAAAAAAATGAAGAAAAACAAGCTTACCCATAAAAAGAAATCGTAGAACTCCGTGTCCCAACAAGTGGGTAAAAATGTTAACATTGTTATTTTATGGCCTAATAAATGTCCTTCATAAAAATTGCTGAAAACATACTCCCCAGATCTCTTTATTAGATTGGAAAAGAGATATTGATCAAAAGGAAGGGTTGATCAGAAAAGAGTTAGAAGGAAACCAGGTCTTAAGTTACATAAAAATATATAGACTGTCTTTTTAAACTTCATAATACAGTAAAATAAGCATTTTTATACATGTGATAGAAATGAGACTGGAGAAGTTAGGTAATGTCTCTCAAGACACACAGCTGAAAGATACTGAAATCAGGACATAAAATCTGCCTGAATCTAAAGCCTTCAGTCTTTCAACCAACCCCCCAAGCCTTCTCTAATCACTTACACCAGATTAAATTGAAATGGCCCATTTGCTACTAATATTACATTTTAAATGTTATGGGTTCACAACATTCCTGTGTGGGGAAGGCATGATAGTGATTCTGACCCCATTTTTAGAACACTGTAAAACTCTATGGGCAACAACATAATAGCCCTACCTATTCCACAAATAACAAAAATGAGGCTCAGACAATTGTTTTACCCTTGGAGATACAATAAGCAACTGGCAGTTCGAGTCATTTACTTTATATTTAGATGTGGTATTTTCCAATCAGAGTCACTTTTGGCTATGTATGGTCAAAATGTGGCTTGAATGATTACTGTCCATTGTGCTTTATTGATGCTCATCTGCAATACTGGAAGAATAACTAACAGATCAAATTTCTATTTGGGGAACTGAGTCTTCTTCAAAATAGTACGGTAATTCAGAATTCAGTTGTCTTTGCTATCATGAATTCAAACAAACTTATAGGTAACCAAGGCATCTACTGAACATACCTTAGTTCATTAACTCATCCAACGAGCACAAAGAACACAGAAATGAAGATGGTACGGTCTTGGTACTCAGGCTGCTCAGTGTCAAGGATGACTTTAGACAGGCAAGATTGCTATAACCCAGGAATCACTTTATGGAAAGATTGCTGCAGAGCTATTGCTGAAGTAGGTTCAGCTAGCAGTCTATAAGTAATAAGCACAGGATTCTAGATCAGGAACAAGAAGGAAAAGATCAAGGCTGTTGTTAGAACACCACTGAGACTCAGCTGGAGTCTGTGGTCACGGGTCCACAGGTTATGACCTCCTCAATGATGACCATGTATAGCACCCACATTTTTCATTATCTCTTGAAGCCTGAAAGCTCAGTGATTAACAAATGTTTTATAATAGAAAATATCTCCTAATTTAGTTCTTTCCATTTCACTGCCACTAATTTCTAGTTTATTTTTCATCATTTTCTTTGCTGTAATAACCTCCAATGTCTCTTTGTACTTACTCATATTTCATATACACTAATGTTGATAATTTTTTAAAAAAACTGATAATGTCACTTGCCTTCTCACAATCCTTTCATGGTTCCCCATTGCCTAAAAGATAAAGTCCAAACTTCATAATATGTCGAAGTCCTGCAAGATCTAATTCTACCTTTTTCTTCTTCCATTTTTCCCACTGTAACCTATATTCCAATATATTGAACCCATTATACTTTTCTGAACGTGTCTGTATCTCTTTTCTGGAATCCTTCTATATCCCTTGTCTTTTTGGCAAGCTCATATTCATGTTTTAAGGCCTCTCTTATGAAGTCATTCATGATAGCCACAAACTGAGTTGTCACAATGGTACCAAATACATATTTTTGTGGTTTCTGATTCAGTTACCTACCTTTTCAGTATTCATTGAATCTTTTATATATTTTTATCACAGCATTTAATACACTCTAATCATTGATTTACCATCTTTTCTCCAAATTGGATTGTGAGCTTATTGCATACAAGGATTATATCTTCATAATCTGTGCTTCCATTGACTAGCATAACTTTTGAACAAAGTAGATGCTCAAAAACATTTGTCAAAGTGAACAAATCAACAGACTACAAATACTTAGGCTTGAATCCAGGAAGAATGGATTTCACTTAAGAGCTATTCATTCTGAAATACTGAACTCTTATTCACCTACATCCTTAACACTCACTCCTCCAGTCTTCCCATTACAGTAAAAAATGGTCAATTGCTAAAGAAGCTGGTGAGGCTAGAAAATTAGAATTCATCCTTTTACTCTTCTCCAATTTATTATTGAAATCAATAAAATTTACATTGCAAATAGCTCTGTAATTAAAGAACTTTTCTCCATCTCCCTTGAAACTGTAGTTCAGTCAACCATTATCTCTTTCAGGAATCACTGCACTAGCCTCCTAACTGGTCTCTCTCCAAACACTCTGCCTACTCTCCAGTCTCTGCTGTGTAACAAGAGTGATTTTTTAGTGTAAGTCAGATCTTGTCACTCCCCTGCATAAAATCATGCTTCCCCTTGGTCTTAAAATATACAACTACTTTCCAATATTCTATGACATCCTACATGCCTATCTCTCTAATCTCTTCGTGTCCAATCCTCCCCCTTTGTCCTTGGGCTTTATCACTTTGACTTTTCTGAAGTTCTTTCATCGTGCCAAGCTCTTTGGCACCTATAGTCTTTCTACTTACTGCTCCATCACTCAAGGTCAGTCTTTGACTCCTTCCCACGTCTTTCATGTTACACTTAAATTTAATTTCAGAGGCCTTTCCCTAAACACTCAGTCTATAGACATTGCCCCTAAACCTTAGAAATTCTTAGACTACCTTGTTCTTTTGTGGGGGCAGGGGGGATTGCACTTGCCTACATATGTAGACATGTATTTCTTTGAGTTTTTACTAGTTTGCAAGCTTCATGCAGGCAAGAGACCATGTTTGTGCCATGTAACATTTCATACCCAGTCTACCACAATGTCTTCACATTAAACATGTTAATAGAGTAACTAAACATATCTGAACTTGCTTACTTATCTGTAAAATGGAAATAGCCCTATTTATAAGACTTTGAAAATTATATGGGTTTATGTATATGATGGTTCTACAAGTACATAACTAAGTTATTCTAATGAGACAAATGAAAGTAGTCTCTCACATTTTTGGAAATAAACTACCATGGTTTGATTAAGTAAATTTCTATGATGTTGCCTCAAGGTCAGAAATAAGTTCCAGGCATGAAAGTTCTAGGAAAGCAATCTTTGTATCACTGTAAACTAAAAATTATTAAAGTCTAGGGATGCTGGGACAGCTCAACAGGTTGAGCACTTGCATTGCAACCATGAGGTCCAAGGATTGAATCCTGACCCCGGCCCATGCAAACCCACACGCTGAACAGTGGCATAACTGGTAACTACCAGAATGGTGGCAAAGGTTCTTGCCTCCCATGTTGGAGGCCCCCAGTTCGGTTATGCCCTGCACTGCCCCACATCCACCTGTGTAGAATGAAACTTCAAAACTAATGATGTACAACTGTAGAGACTGCATTGCCCCCACCCCACCCCCTCTCTCTCTGTTTCTCTTACCTTCTCTCAAAGAAATGTAAAATAAATCTTAAGAACTATTAAAGTGTTAAGTACATTCCAACAGAAGAATATACTAATGCCAAAGTACTAAGTTCTCCAACACTAGATGTTGCTCATGCATCAGATAAAGACCAGACAATTCTTATGCCTTTACAAAATCAGGGGTACTCTAACTATAGAGAGCAGCAACGAGGGCAAAAGAACCCACAAATCTGCACATGAAATCCAGAAAGGAAAAGGTACACATATAGCTCTGAGGCTTTCTATATAGGACAGCAGTGAAGCAAATATTCTGGTTAGAAAAATTCCCGGGCAAATCTGATTGAGACATTGTTTTCAGTTAGCAGGTCTTCAAAATACAGATCCAAAGAAACTGCATGAAGATGACCATATTTCTTCCTTAGCGTTACCAAGGCAAACAAAAGAGTGAAAGATCTTTCATTCTTTGATTAGGAAGCCTACAATCAGGGAAACTTATTCAGGTAAAATTCCATACTGCCCATGGAAACAATATGAAACTACCAAAATTAATTAATTAATTAATTAATTAATTAATTAAAAATCCATTTTTATCACAGTGCCCTAGAACAAAACTTAGGACAAGAAAAAGAAAACATTTCCATCCTTTCAGAAAGACATGTCTATGTGAATGTGGACAAGCACTGGAGCAGAAAGCAACACCTGAATCCTAGCTGGCGTGAGAAATCAGATCTCAACAACCACCTCACAAACACCCTAATACAATTCAGTTTCTTCAGAGGTGCACTGCAAGGAATTTGTGACAGATGTCTAAGCACAAAAAGGTGTGAGTAATTTATTTTTAAATGTAGTGATACTGGAAGAACAATCGCCAATCTTCTACCACAGGGGGTTAGTTGAATACCATTAGGATTTTATATCTTTACCACATTTCCCTTGCAGTGCTGTCTGAAATTTAGAATTAGGTCTAAATGTAAAGAAAAGTTTCTGCCAGGTCTCTGTAAGAATAAGCAGGGTCCATTAAAGGACCAATAAAGTATGGGATTGTTCCATTTCTCAGGGAACTGTCAAGCATATTCTGATCATAATTTGGGGGCATTTTGGTTTTGCTGTTATTGTTGTTGCCCAGTGTCCAACTCCCCTGTTTCATGCTGCCATACTCTAAACTTCCTTCAGAAATCTGTCTCATCCATTTTTCTATCCATGGCAGTTGACCCTCCTACCCTCAGCTTCATTTCCTGGTTTAAACTGATCTGCAAAATCTCATTCAAGGCCAGTATGATTGGCTCAAGGAAGAGCATATGACCAAATTCTGGCCACTAAGAGAAGAGAAGAGCTTTACTGGAGGCTGCTGGGAAATAAGCATTCTTAGTACCCTAGAGACACTGGAGGAGTCTCTACCGACTGAAGGAATTGAGAATCACATTGCCCAAGTTTGTGCAACCCGGGGCTGGTGGGCCACATGATGGCTTTGAATGCAACCCAACACAAATTCATAAGCTTTCTTAAAACAGTGAGATTACTTTGTGATTTTTTAAAAATGTTATTTCATTTTTTTAGCTCTTCAGCTATTGTTAGTGTTATTGTATTTAATGTGTGGCCCAAGACATTTCTTCTTCCAATGGGGCCCAGGGAAGCCAAAAACTTCCCTGGCATAACCCCTGGATCTACTGACAGTCCTTTTATAAACATAAGAAGTGCAGTTTTCAAATGGCATTGACACAGTAGAAAACAGATATAGACAAAATAATGCCCCTTCTCCCTCCCATCCCCACACTTAAAAGTCCACATCCTATCCTTAGAGACTGTGAATATTACTTCATATGGCAACCAGGGACTTTGAAGATATGAGTAAGAATCTTGAGATGGGTAGATTATTTTTATTTATTATTACTGCATATGACTATGTCTGACATGAACATTTCTTACTGGCAATTTCACATGAGCTCAACTCTAACGTGGGCAACTGGCATATTTACTGAACAGAAGGTATTGTGAAGAAACCAGAAGAACGAATGTATTGGGCAACAGCAGAAGTCTTTGAAGTACCAATCTTATTATGAAAATTTTTTTGATAATTTTTTGACTGAAAATTCAAAATATATTTGTGCACAAAGTGGTTTTAAATTATTGAGGTGGGCTCGGTGTAATATTAAAGGTTCTTATAAAGAAGAAGAAGAGAGTATCAAAGAAAAAAAAGTAAAGTGACAATGGAAGGGCGAGAGAGACAAAGAGGAGAGGGGAGGGGATGGGAGAGGAGAGGGGAGGGGATGGGAGAGGAGAGGAGAGGGGGTTGGGATATGGTATAGGAAATAATACAGCAGAAAATAAAGATGGGTAGAAAGAGGTTCTCTGGTTTTTTAGTGATGTTCTTAAAGCACTATATCAAACTCCATACCAAGTCTTCACACATTTTGAGGTTTTGGTTATAGAACTTGCCTTCATTGTTTGAGAATTAGATTTGGGTTTTCTCTTATTTTAACTGATATCAACAATAAGTAAATATAGAACTGGCAGTACTAATATGACATACGAGTACTATGTGCTATTATAGAAGGCAGCAGTGAGGTAGATTTTGTTACAGTTAAGAAATTGTTTCTTTGCTTCAATATGGATTTGCTGTTGGGTTTCTGAGAACTGGCAAATCTTTTGGAGGGATGAGGGTGTGTAATTTCAGGATCTTCCCCTGAGGAATGGTTGGTGAGACCTATGTGGAAAGGCCTGAAACATCAGTACTAACTCTAAACTTTGAGGACCAAAGCCCACCCTGGACTTCCATGATGAAGTTGGTGATTGTATAGCTGAGAGCTTGCTGCATCCAGAGGTAATCTGTGCAAATGGCAGAAATGAATCTCAAGCCATTGGTTCATGATTAAGACCACAATGTTTTCTTAACACATGAAGATTTATGCTGTAGAGAGCTGTGCAAGGCGATTGTCACTGAGAGGAGACTTGTAGATGGCAACACAAAGTGAGGAATGGGCTGTTGCTTAGAGACATCTTCCCCTGAAAAGTTTACCTTTTTTATAGTTTTGCCTTGGATTATAATGGACAATTATATAAACATGAATTTGGTTATGCTCAACCTTTAGGGAGTCTTTCTCAGATGGGATGATGCAGAACAGAGGGAAAGGGCTGCCTGGGGAAGCATGACTTGCTCCCCTTCAGCCAGAACTGTCTATGGAGAGGGGACCGCACCCTCTCAAGGGGGAGTGCATTCCAGGAGTTTCAGATGCAGATGGCTTCAAAATGAGCAGGGGCTCTCCATGGTGGTGTTAAGTATGAGACACTCTGGAGTGGAAAACGAGGTGTATAAATATCACCCTTTTTAGAGGTACTCCAAAGAAGGTAATCGGTGAAGCAGGTGAAGGTTGGAAGACTATCACTTACATAACAATGTATCAAAGTAGAGTCAAGATTAATTCTGTAAGAATACCGCTCTACTTATGTTACAGCGTGCTTTTTTGAGTGGGAGGAACAGAGATGTCTTTCCCTCCGGTATGTGAGGTGGGTGGGGAGAGGTGAACCGAGTACAAGGCACAGACGATGTTATCTTCATGGCTGCTTAGCACACGGGAGAATGCCAGACAGTGAGCTTCCTGCTGCGCATGTCTCAACAGAAAGACAGACACAAACCAACACAGAAAACAACTCGATGAGGAGCAGTCATGGGATGAGAGATTGAGACAGAAACAAGATGAGCTTTGGATTCAGAGTGACATGGGTCGCAGTCTTAGCTTCAAAAAGTATTAAATCTCATATTTTAGCAAGGTACTAAAACACTTTCAACCTCAGTTTTATCATCTGTGAAACAAGACACATTGCTATCAGGAATTGGGAATCATAATATAAAAAAACACGTGTGGAATGAAACTATGGAAAACTGATGATGTACAACTATGAAGACTGTTCTGGGCCCTCCCCCTTCTCTCTGTCTCTATCCATCTGTCTCTGTGTGTCAAAAAACAATATTAAAAACAAAAACAGGATAGCATGTCACAAGTATTGAATAATTAATATCTATTATTGTTTTTATTATCATTATTAGTGTTTATAGTACAATTCTTGGAGTGAAATAATTATTAATAAATAATAACAAGGACCTCTATAACACTTAACCATGTTCTAAGCAGTATTTTAAATACTTATATTAACTTAAGCTTCATAATAACCTATAAAGTAGCTAATATTTTTTCCATTATACAGATAAGGAAATTGAGACCAGAGAGATTATGTAACTTGCCCCAAGGTCACACAGCCAGTAAATAGCAGAGTCAGGATTGGAAATACCCAAGTTGTCAGGCTACAGAATTTGTTTGATTAACTGTGATGTTATAAATGTTATTTTCCATTTGTCCTCCCCTAGCTCTGTGACAGATGCTGTGAGTAGATATAAAAAACATAAGGCATATCATGAGCCTTGAGTGACAGAGGGGACACATGATTTAGCTGCATGAGGCCACTGGAGCAAACATAAAACAATGTGGACACCAGTTGTGTATCACAACTTTTAGTCAAGTGCAGTCAGAGCTGGAGGCTTTAAAGTGAAAGGTAGGGATCTGAGAAGTCAGATTGGAAGACGGATGCGGCAGGAGCCAGCTAAAGTAGTCAACAGGGGAAATATGTGATTTCACTGTTCCCACCTCTCATCTTAGGAACATACAGAGCCCTACAAGGAAGGAGGAGAAACCCGTTCAGCAATTTCAAACCCACAGAACTTAATAAACACGAGACATTATAGAATCTCCTCATGTCACAGTTGATAATTGGAGTCCCAAGTGGGTACAGTGATTTACTGCAGGTAACAGAGGTAGACTGTGTAAGGTCCCTAGAGGAACTGGAAGCTGCTCATGGTACCTACGATGAAGGGTATTGTGTGGAAATGAGGAAAGAGAAGACTGAAGAAATGGTGCCTGTAACATGCTCACATGAAGCTCATTGACAGCAGCTTCTCAAGCAAGGGTAGCCACTATCTCCATGATAGTTATTTTGATAAGCATTAAAATACAGAGAATTATTTTTGAGGAGAAGTGGGAGGTCAATTCGAGGACTATTTTATAATCTAGGGCAATAATGATGACAATTTGGATGAGGTCAGGGGTCATGGTGGTATAGAGGTGGAAGCATATTAAACATCTCAGAGATCAAGTAGATGGGTCTTATGGGCCACTAAGACCTGGGGATTTGATAAAACACTGTCCACTTTCTAGGTGGAAGACTGAACCAATGTGGGAATAGGAAGGAGTCAGAGGTCAAAGAGGAGACAGAAAAGACAAACCCTTGGCTTACTTGTCAATTTGGCTTCAATTTGGCTCTTTACTGCAAAGAGTTTGGATTTTGTTGAGCACAAAGGAGCCCTTTCCTCTCTCCAGCTGAGCACATCTGGTTTTCAGGACCAAAGGATCTGAGGTGTCAGGTTTAAATGTCTTAAATGACCAGCTAAAGAGCAAAAAAGATGGGAAGCATGTCAGGTCAACACCGTGACCTCCCTGGGGCTGTAAGTGATCTTCCCAATAATAAACATGGAGTCTTGGCCAACAGAGGCCCACAGTGAGTGTTGTTTCCCTGACTAGAATTTCATATGCACACAGGCTGGAAAACCTGGTCAGAAGTCTTAGCCATGTGTTTCATAAGGTCCTACAAGACTTTAGATTCCTTTTTGATATTATCCCAGTGAGAAATGTTATTAGAAAATTTATACAAGCCAAACAACTGTCCCGATCGTTTGCAGGGAGTACCATTGATATTTGGGCAAATATAGTAAAAAGCACTTTATACAGCCACATGGGCAGAGAGTTGGTAACTGTCAAAATGGGGACAAACTTGAGAATCAGCTTCATTGCTTCCACGCCACCCATTTGGTAGCGTCTGTGCTTTGATGACCTTCTGGATTTTGGAATGCTTTCCATTATTCCAACCTGCTTTCAGCAAAGTACTAAAAATCAATTCACAGGATGGTAGAAAGTATTGATAGAAGCTTAAAATGTTGTCCCTCCTGGCCATCTGCAGAGGTAGTACAGTAGGGCTGTAAGGTGCTGAATGTCAGAAACTAGCCTTAGTGGTATGGAAGTCACCTTAATTGGTCCATGAGAAATGTACTTGAGTCTCCTGCCAGGGCTAACCTGTTCTTCAAATCAGCAATATCCACTTTGCAAATCCTTCACTGTCAACCCTGGCCCACAACAGTCACCCCTACATTGAAATTCTCATGAATTTAACATGTTAATGACTTAACACTTGTATAGAACTTCAGAAAAGCCAGTCCGTGAGCTATCTTTGGATGGCATAGTTGAAACCTGAGTCCTGGGAGACTCAGGACTTTGAGTTCAAATCCCAAGTTTACCATTTTGTAGCTGGATACCCTTAGGCTATATCACCATGCAGTACCTCAATTTCCAATTTTATAAACTGGGTATATTAATACCAATTGCACAGGACATCTGTGAGAATTAAGAAGGATCCCACAGAGCAAGTTCCAAGACACAATAAGGGCTTTAATAAAAGTTGACCACATCCCTTTTCAAATTCCTAAAATGGTGAGAAGACACAGCACATAGTAATAGTCCAGTTACTTTTCCAAGGTCCAGGAATTTGCATTTAACTTTTGCAATTTTTAAAACTTCAATGTGCTACTTGTTCTGTTAATGATTAAATATTTTTTTAAATCTATGTAAGAAAAAAATTTATTTAAAAACAAAATTTGTATTACAACTATAAATGGAAAAATCAGTATTCGCTAAATAAAACTAAATGCAGTAAGACAAAGCAGTATTATTAAAATCTAATTTGGCTCTGAGCATTAGATTGCCTCATTAAAAAAGGAGAAACAGCAAATCTTAAAGAGGTTTATAGACAGGATCTTAAAAAACTGGGAATATTTTCTGGATGAAATCAGATTTGAAATATAATCCCAAAAGGACAAACTGTCTTACAGTAAGATTTACTGTCATTTAATTGATGTCCCTCATTTAAATCATCTTTCATCCCACTCACTATTTTAGAAGAAAAGTTATAATGGAGAGAGCAGTTTTGGAAGTAGAGAGATCAGCATTTAAAATTTAGCTCTGTTCCTTACTTGCCAAATACATTGAGCAAGTTACTCAGTCTTTGTACCTTGGTTTCTTCATTAGTCGAAATATTAACACTCAGCTTGGAGGATATTTGCCTAGGTGCTGTAAAGTAAGTTAAGTACACACTAAAGTGCCTTGAATTCATAACACCAAAGCAAAATGATAAAGACAGGGAAAATTGCCTTGTCAACACATAGATAAATAAAATGAAGGGCAGGTTGTTTGTGTGCCCGGCCTTCCAATTCGCTGGGACAAAGATGTTCTGTGACTCTCATCCTAGACATCTGGACAAGCTGTCAGCACATAACTGGGTGGTTTAGAAACATTCCAGGATTATATAATATTGGATGGCAACCAGGACTTTTGGACCTTCTTTTATTCCTTATGATATTGATTTTACTTTTCAACCACACCAACTTAGAAAAAACTTTTTTCTTTTTTTTTGTAAAAGACTGAGAAAATACAATGAGGCAGGAAGAAAATAAAAATCACTTGTATAGCTCTATAAGGTGTTAGATGGACAGTAGACTTGTTGGGGTAATCATTTTGTGAGGTGGGTAAATGTCTAATCACTGTGTTGTTTTGTACACCTGAAACTAATAAAACTTTCAATTCACTGCCTTTTAAATAAATCATGACTCATAAACAAAAGCTTTTTGTTTCTGGTTTGTTTGTTTTTTCAGATAAGTCATGAGGTAAACTTTCTAGTCAAAGAATATATGCAGTTTAAGGCTCTGTTAGACTTTGTCACTTTAGTCTCAGGAAATTTAATATTAATTTGTAGTAAACATATAAAGAACACACATTTCTTAACACCCCTGCCCAAATCAGATAGTATCACATAAAGATACTTTTTGCCAATTTAGGTAGAAATGTTATTTTAGCTTGTGTCTTTTTTATATACGTACTGATGGTTTTTTCTTTTATGAATTTTATGTTCAGAGCTATACTTAATTATTTCCCACTGAGGGTATTAAGATTAGGAATTTGTATGTCATGCACACTGGTACTAATTTTTCCAGTAATCTATTTGCTTCTTATTTTTATGTGTGCCATATGTGAGACACAGAATATTTAAAGAATATTATGCAGTTATATCTTAGTGATATCTTTTATGACTGTATCTTTGGTATCAAGCCTAGAACATTTTACTCCACAGATGATCATATAAAATTTTGCATATATTTCACTCAAGGGATTTACCAGTTTTTTAAATTTTATAAATAATACAGCAACATATTTTTATTATAACATTTTTAATACATATGATAAGAATCGCTGAACTATGCCTTCATTCCCTGGGTTATCTCATTTAATCTCATGGCTTAAAATGTGATCAGATGACTTCCATGTTTCTATGTTCATTCCTGACTTGTCCCCTGAATTGCAGTCACATACCCACCTGACTATTTGATATCTCTACCTGAATCTCTAATAAGCATCTCAAATTTAAGAGACTCCACACTAAGTCCTTCACAACCTACCCTCCCACCGTCCCCGCCATCTCAGTTAACAGCAAATGAACCTTTCTGGGTGCTCATGATAAAGTCCTCCGGGGCTTGCTGGCTCTCTTTCCCTTTCAGATCTCATCCCTCCTCATCCAACTTGTTAACAAGTCCTGTCAACTCTACTTTCAAAATATATCTGGAAACCTGCTACCTTACAGCACCTGCCTGGCCACCACCCTGTCCCAACCACTATTATCTCTTGTCTGTTTGCAGTGGCCTCCTATCTGGTTTCCCTTCACGTTATTCTCCACAGAATTACCCCCATGGTCCCCCTGTTAAGAAAAACTGTCAGATCATGTACATCCTCGGCTTAAAACCACCGAACAGCTTACTCCTTCATACTCTGGAAACACCAGGCCTCAGAAGGCCTGTAAGGCTCTGCAAGTCATGTCTTAGCTTCTTGATCTCTCCAGACAACTCCAAGGAACAGTGCCCAAGCCAGAGTGCTAGCGTGCCAGGCTCGCACCCTTCTCAGCCACATGCTCACTGCTCCCTTAGCCTAGCAATACAGCCCCCATCCACAAGGCTCTCTCTCTCACCTCTCCCGTGTCTTGACTCAATTGTCACTCTCTCAGTGAAACCTGTCCTTATCTATTCTTTTCCACTTTATTTTCCTCGCAGCATTTGAGCATATGATATATTTTACTTGTTTATTTTGTTTATGGCCTCTGTCCTCCCCACTAGAACGTCGTCTTCATGAGGGCAATTAGTACTGTCGTTCACTGCTGTGTTCACCAGCACCAAGAATAGTGCCTGGCATGTGGCAGGCACCCGGTAATGATTTGTTGGACAAACTAATGAATTTAGGATAAACTCCCTTTTACTATCACTCTCAATCTCAGTTCCTTCCCCACTCCCCAGAGGTAACTAACAGTAAATGAAGAAAGCAAATTGCAGAAGATTACATACAAGGAATCCCTAAGGTAAAAAGAAAAAAAAGTAAATGCAAAAATAAAGTTCTAGGAGAACGCGCAGCAAACTAAAATGCTATTACTTCAGCTGGAACTTATTTCTCTGTGAAGGGTCAGGGTGGGGAGGGTGAATATATTTTTTCCCAAGTGACTAGCCAATTGTGCTATATTATTAAAAACTGTACACTAATTTCCCACTGATATTTTATGCCACTTTTAACATATATTACATCTGTCTCTACTCAGGCCAGGGTCCTGGACTATCTATAGCTGTAATACACAATTTTTAAATTATAGCTTTATAGCAAACTTCCCTATTTATTAGGGTTAGTCATCTCTTATTACTCTTTTCCAAAATGTTCCTGGCTATTTTCATGAGTTTGTTCTCTCAGATATCTTTTAGAATTAAGTTGTTAGGTTAAAGAATTAGAATTTTAATTGGAATTTCATTAAATTTACAGATTAATTTGTGGAGATTTGACATATTTATAACATTAAGTCTTTCCATCTTGGAACATGGCAAGTCTTCCAATAATTCATGTCTTTTATGGCCCAGATGTAGTAATTTTGTCCTCCATAGGTTTAGTACATTTATTATTAACTCATTTTTTTATTATTTCTCGCATATAGAACAGCTATTCATTTTTGTGTATTTTTATCATAAGCCAATGTATTGAGTCCTATTATTAGAGCTTTGTTGTTATTGCTATTTCTCTTTGGTTTTCTAGATAGGCAATTATTTTGAAATAATAATTTTGTCACCCTCTTGTTTAACTTGGATTTCCCAAAATTCGGAGCTTGAGATGGCGCCTTATATATATAATTTGGTAGAAAGTTCAAAAGTGCAATCCCATCTAGCAACTCTTTCACACTGGTGAGCAAAGAGAGAAAGATATCAGAGGATTCAGTGGATCATGGCTAGAGGTTACTAGTTGTCTGAGCCCACAGGACTGATTAAGGGTCATTATCCATGATAAGGAGAGATAAAGAGAATTTATTCATTTCCATCTATCTACCTTTTCTTAGTTTCACCCCAAGAGGTGGAGTTGGCTTCACTTCTGGGTTTTGCATGTGTAGGCACTGAGTGTAGACCTAGCACATTCCATGCCTTAGAGTCAAGAGTCAAGAGCCAGGGAAGGACAAGTACATGGTATAGTCTGAGGTGAGGCACTGCCAAATGACACCAACAATGGTCAATCTGATGTTACACAGAACAGTGCTTGCTTTAATAAGATTAAATAAGGCCAAGTGGATCTGAAGTGCTTTATAAGAAATGTCTAATATAGACCGCCCCTTATACCTAAGATCCTCTAGAGCCTTCCATCACATTTGGCTCCCTTACTGCAATATGGAGCCAAATAATACCCTCACCTCATCTCTAAGAGAGAAGTGCAAATCTAATCTTTCGTAGAGCCACCTTCTAAGAAGTAGCCAGCTATAATCTATGCAAGGCTTTGTAAAATGGTTAATGACATGAGGGTGCTATAGCTGCATTGAGTATCTCTCACTTCCTGCCCAGGGGATTCTCTGACCTGTCCTCTGTGATGCTCTCTCAGCCATTCAATTGCAGAGGGCATGGGAGGACTAATACTGGTAAATGAGGAAAGCAAACTGGCAGCTAAGTACTCCCATCTTTCCTTCCTTAGTGGAAAATTTGGGGGTTCATTCTAAATTATTCTTCAGAAGGGTTCTAGTAGGATCAAGCCACAGTTGCCCACACTAGGGACCAGTTTGATAATACACCATTAGATTGGTTTTTTTCTCCTTTTCTTCTTCATTATTCCCATTATTCCCCCATCCCCCCCCACCTCTCCCACCTCCGCTGCTTCTTTCCCTAATAAACTATCTACAAGCAATCCATCTCAGGCTCAGCTTTCTTGATAAACCTGGGCTTCTGATATCTACCTATGTATTATTTTTGTCCTAGAATCCAGTATTTTTTGAAAATTCTAGGAATTCATTTCCCAATACCCTGTTTCTAGGCAAATGTTACATGCTTATGAATAAAGCAGCAGATTATTTGACATGTATTTAAAATTTATTGTTTTGAGAGAAAGTGGGGAGGGCCGAGCAGTCTCCATAGCTGTACATCATTAGTTGTGATAGTTTCATTTCACACAGGTGGATGTGGAGCCACACGGGGTGGGAACCCAACCAGGGGCTGGCCTCCTGCATGGGAGGTGAGAACCTTCACTGCCAAGCCATCTCAGCAGTTACCAATTGCACCACAATTCAGCATATGGGGTTGCATGGGACAGGGCCAGAAATTGAACCCCAAACTTTGTGATTGCAAGGCAAGTGCTCAGCTGCTGAGCTATACTGATATCCCCATTTGCCATGTATTCTTGCTGTGATATTATAGAAACCTTCATATTATGAGGGGAGGGGGGCAACCTTTTCTCTCAAGGGTCTGTTTCTGTGAACAGTCTTAGATCTACAAGTTAGATGAAGGACCATAATTTTCCATGGCAGCAGATAAAATCAAATTTTTGCTTTCTAGTTATTATGATGATTATAATATAACTTGAGCATCACTCTAATTTTTTGTACACCTATTTCACTTGTAGGAATTTCATGATGTATTAGCAATTGCCACAGGTCCCTGCAAGCCAAAGCATCCTAAATGCTACCCCAGGCTTGATTACCATGTTGGTAATTATGTCCACCTTGTCTCTGATGATTGACTAGTGTTTCTGGGGGCTCTACCATCACAATAGCATCTTCTCTGTCTACCCAGGTCTGTTATCAGTCAACACAAAATTTCTCAAAAATGCCAATGTCCTTTTCACTATTTACGAGGGCTGTCCAAAAAGTATCCAGCCATCTACTACAAAAAATAAAGGCATTTATGGCTGGATTTTTTTTTTTTCCAAACAGCCCTTGTATATTGACGTAGTAAGGGGAGTATCCTCTTGGACTTCCTTGGGAATAGTTAGGTGGTAGAATTTCTGTTCTCACCTAATAAATCCATTTTAATATTCTTCAATACTCTTATATTCTGACCAATTTCTCTATACTATACCAAAGGAATTCTTGCATCTCCATCTCATTCACTAGAGGCCTTTGTCATGACTAAACTAGAGAACTCAGACCAGCTCCAGATACTCTTGCAAGAATGTTGAATCTTGAGTTAATAAATTCTCACCTAGCTAGTCTTATATTCTACCTCCTTAGACCCCACACTTTAAGATCCTGATTTATCCATACTTTCTGGTTCCCATGAATGTTAGTAGCAAGAAGCTCTTTTCTGGATAAAGAACTGTAATTCCCTGCTTGGGCCATGCTAAGATTTGGCTTTGGTTACCAGTCTGGCAGCCATGAGGGGTTACAAGGTGGATCTTAAGGACAAGCATCATGTCGAGACATTTTTGTCTCAGGTAATATCTTAAGTTGGGTTCTTCCAGAAGCAGATCTTGAGCCAAGGATTTGGGTGTAAGTTATTAATAAACTATCTCTGAAGGTACCAGTAGAGGAATAGAAGAAGCAGGATAAAAAAGGAGAAGCCAAGCAAATGTGAGATTTCGACTGAAGTCCCAGACTCATTTGTTCATGAGTGTTCATAGCAGTTTTATCCACAGTAATCAAAATCTAGAAATGTCCAACAATGTCCACAATGTGTAAACAAATTGTGATATACTCATATAATGGGATATTCATAATAAAAGTGAAAAAACTACTGGTACATATAACAGCATGGCCAAATCTCAAAAACGTGCTGAGAGAAAAAAAAAGCCAGGAACCCAAAGTTACATAGCATAATAATCCACTTACATGTAATCTACAATAGGCAAAGGTAATCTATAATTACCAAGAGTGGTTGTCACCCTGGGCTGGCATTGGCGATAGTGGTGGTAGTGACAGGCTAATTGCAAAGGGCACAGGATCCTTTTGGGATGATAATGGTATATACATAGATTGTATACATTTACCCTAACCAACTGAACTGTACACTTAAAATCAGTGCATTTAATTAATACAAATTCATCTGTTCTTTTTTCTTAGCTTCATAAATAGAAACTTGGATCATTTTGAGACCCTTATTTCATAATGTAAGCGATCAGTGGAATACATTTTCTGCTTAGAGGTGCTTTACTGTATTTCACAAATTTTTATGTGCTATGTTTCATTTTCATTCAGTTTAAAATAGATTTTAATTTCACTTCTGGTTTATTTTATCCATGGGTTATTCAGGAGTGTATTGTTTCATTTCCAAATATTTGAATATTTTTCAGGTATCTTCTTGACATTCATTTTTACTTTAAATTCCTTGTGGTCACATAACATGTATGATTAAATTTATTGAGACTTGATATACAGCTCAGAATAATTTATCTTGTTGCAGAATTTGTGTTCTGCTGTTACAGAATTTGTGTCCAATAAATTTCAGTCAGGTCAAATGGGTTGAAAGCATTGTTTCAGTTTTTCATAACTGGTTTTCTGTTTATTTGTTCAATCAGTGCTGAAAGTCTTAAAATTTCCAACTGCAATGGAACTTTTATTTTTCTATCTTCAATCTGTCTGCTTTTGCTTTATATATTTTGAAGGTCTGTTGTTACATGCAAGTTTTTTTTTATTTGCATTTATTCCTAATAAATTAATCCCTTTATCATTCTAAAACATTCCTATTTAACCTTGGTAATATTCCTTCTTCTAAAATCTGCTTAGCTGGATATTAATATAATTACTATAGTATTCTTTGTTTGGTGTAAGCATAGCTTATCTTTTCCACTTTTACTTCTAGAATATCTATGAATTTGTATTAAAATGTAGATTTCTTGTACACAGCAAATATTTGGGTCTTGCTTCTTTATTGTGTAAAAAAATCACTCCCTTTTAATTGGAATAGTAGACCATTTAAATTTAATGTATTTATTAATACAGTGAGCTTAAGTGGTCATCTTTCTATTTGTTTTCTATCTGTTCTTTCTGTCCTTTGTTTTTTTATATTCTCTTTTCTGCTTTCTTTTGGATTGAATACTTTTAGTGTTTTTTCTTCCCCAGTACCTGCTTAATCTCTTTGCTTTTTATTCTTTAGTGGTTATTTTAGGGTTTACAATATACTTCTCTAACTTATTATAGTCAACCTTCAAATTATATTATGCCATGTAATGTACTGTGTGAGAACCACACAACAGTATACCTCAATTTCCCCCTCCTATACTATGTGGTAATATTGTTATACATTTTACTTCTACCTATGCTCTAAACTCCACAATTTAAGCTATTATTGTTTTATAAAGATAAATTCTTAAAAGAGAATTTCTTTCAATGTTTGCTTTTAATCTTTGTTAAGGCATGTCCAGAGTAGCTTTGTGTCTACAGCTGGTTTAGCCCCACTATTATGATGATACTCTTCTTAGAAATTGACCTGATGTGCTAACTAACACAGTAATTTCACGTTGGTTGGTTGATTGGCGCACACACACTAGTTCAGCTCTCTGTGTGGTTCTTTCCTGGCTTCGGGGAATTTCATTTCATGAATGCATAGAATAATACTCAGCCAAGAATTTGAAGGGCCTCTCTGCAGACCTCTATGTGTACCTCCCTCCACTCTGGTACTGCACCCCTCAAAGTCTAGCTGCCATTACCTGCCCATCTCTGATCTGGTTGAGCTTTCCCTATTTGATCTGCAACTGTAGGCCGTAAGCTAGACAGTCTGCAGATTCACTAAACCTTGTTTCCCTTCTCTAGTCCAGTGCTACTTACAGTGCAATGTCTGAAAACCATTTTCTCCATATTTATTTTCTGGATTTCAAGTTGTTTAAAGAAGAATAAATATGTTTCTTATTATTCTGTCATGTTCAGGATAAAGGAGGCCATCTGCACATGTTATACTTCAACATGTCTGTTTAAAAAAGAAAAATAATGTTGCTATAAATTAATCAGATTTTGAGTGTTTGCTAGTGGCAGGTACTTTTTGAGAGTTCTCATTCCCTTTAATTATGGTTTAGATCTCCACTTTAACTCCAGAACGTATGTTAAAAAAAAAAAAAAAATGAAAAAGAAAAAACTGTAACTAACCCGTAGTGACTTATATTTTTATTTGACTGTCAAGAGGAGAAAGAAGTTTAGGGATAAGTCTGATGAGTGCAGTCTTGTATTCATTTTTTGAAGTTTTCTGTTTAATGGCAAGTGGACACGCTCAGAAATCAGCTGTCTCTATGACTGCAAGCTCTCATGAGGGTTCTGACGCACAGACAGAGGTTTAGGAGTTATCAACAGAGAGTTGGAGGCTGAAACAGTAATTATTAATAACTTGTTACGCAGAATTAGAGAAGAGGGTGTAAGGTGGCATTCTATTCAAGGACACTGACAAAAAACAGTTGTTAGAACTAAATTCAATATCAGTGTTCTAAAAAGCCCTGACATTTAAATGAATACAGAGTACAATAGGAATGCCAGGATAGCTTAGCTGTTAAACACCTCGCAATCGTGAGCTCCAGGGTTCGATTCCCAGCCCTGGACCGTGCAAACCTATATGCTGATAACTGCCAGGATGGCTCCGTAGCCAAGGTTCTTGCTTCCCATGAGGGAGGCCCCAGTTTTGGTTCTTATCCCGCATGGCCCTACATCTACCTGTGTGAAATGAAACCATGTAACAACTAAATGATGTACAACTATGAAGACTGCTCTGGATGCCCCCCTTCTCTGTCTCTTCTCTCAAACAATAAAATAAATCTTAAAAAAAAAAACCTACAAACTGTGAGGTAAACTGTGTCATAACCATGTATTGTCATTCTTTCCTCTTCGATCACTTTTTCTCTTCCCTCAAGTAGGAAGTGACTACTCCATCCCAGGAGACTGAGGATGAGATGCCTGTGCTTAGTGAGATATTGCTTGTGGTCACGACTAAGAGCTCTTCTTAATCTCATTGATTATAAAAAATCAGTAAAAACGCAAATTGTACAAGAAGATTGCAGTAAAAACTCATCAGAAAACATTGAGAAGCGCTCTGCCACACACACGGTCCAGGCAGAACTAGCTGTTTGATTTTTTTTTCATGGCTTTCATAAAGAAATTCTTGGAACATATTCCAAACTAGCTTGGGGCTCCTCACTTATATAACTCATATTTCGATTTCACTTCTCTCCATCTGAGGTTGAATAACTCTGAGGTTAGAATTGTATTGCTCTTTATGTGGTAAGACAGTTTCGTTTTTGAAATTATGCTTCTACTCAAGGCTTTGGCAGCTAGTGGCTTCTACCCTTCCTCAAATAAGGAATCCACAGAAAAAGAATAAGATTGGTCCTTGATTTAATTACATCTCTTCCCAATAGGATACTGTTTTATATAAAGGTGTTAACCCCCAAACAAAGCAGAACTCAGTCTCCTTTGAAAGACTATAATTGGAAGATTTAGAATTTTATGGGCAGAACAAGTTATTTCTTTAAAAATATCCTTTATTGGCAGCAGAAGGGGATAGTCATTTAGGGAATATAAGAGATGGTGAGTTAACATTTGTTGGTTTGACTAGGTGTATTTAAAGTATGGTTTTCATTCCTTACCACCCACTGAATTAAACATCTTATTCTCATTTTCTACAATAGAAAATGCCTCCAGGCATTAGTTCTAACCAGGGAGGTAATAACTTGCTCAAGGTCATCAAGCTAGTACACTGTGATTTGTCTGGTCTGGTTCTTAAGCCTTTTCTCTTTCTATATGTCACACTGTCTCTGTTGTTAGGGACATGATTTCTGCCGTGTTCTCTGAGAAGTCAGAGAGCTCATTTCATTCTGGAGGGTTTAAAAATGATGGTAGTAGTACAGAAATAAATGTTCGCCATCACACTTAGTATGGTATATTGTTTTTACTACTGAAGTAAGTAAGTGCATAGAATAAATTAACCTAGTTTATTTAGTGCATGAGCAAGAAGCATGTGTTTGAAAAATAGCACGGGATTTGATCTCCGAACAATTGAGTTTCAATTCTAGATCTGCCACTTGCTAGCTGTGTGTCTTTGAGCAAGGTACTTTACTGTCCCAAGCCTCAGTTTTCTTGTACCTCCCAGTGCTTCGGTAGAAATCTCATGTTGCTCCTAGCTTTAGCAACATCCCAGAAGCTCGAAGAAGGGGAAGCTGGGATGGCTCAACTGGTTGAGCTCTCACTTTGCAGCTAGGGGTCCAAGGATCGAATTCTGGCCTCAGCCGGTGCTGACCCATCTGCTGAACTGGGGTGTGCTCCCAGTTCAGTTCTTACTGGGGCCCATGCGGGGCCTGGCCCAGTTCCTGCCTTGTGCAGCCCCATGTCCTCCTATGGAGTAAAACTATATTGAAAACTAATGTACAACTATGGAGACTGCTCTGGCCCACCCCCTTCTCTCTCTTTCTCTCTCTCAAAAAACAATAAAAATAAATCTTAAAAAAAAAAACTCAAAGAGGCACCTCTTGCTAGTAATTTCTATGTTTGGAGTTCATGAAAAGTACTTTAAGGGAAAGCTAGCTCGTAGCGCACTTGAGTAGTCTGCAACTTCATTACTGATCCACTGGGTCATGGCAAGGAAATGGAGGAAGGCGTGAAGGCATACATGACAGATAAAAATGACAAGCAGGGAAAGAGGAGACCCACAAAGGGTTTTAGGGGGTCAAGTTTGGCATCATTTCTGTTCTGAAAGGAAAGGGGCCCCCAGCAGTTCTCACATCTGCAGGAAGAGGGAGGCTGGGGAATATCTAGGAATCAGACGCAGCAGAAAGGATTAAATGATATTTTAAACGTAGGAGTGAATACCATCACCAGCCTAGCTTAACTAAGCTCTAAAGTAAACATTAGCACTTTCCCCCCCATTCTTTATGGGAAGTAATAAAACCTAGAGAGATAAAGAGGTGCAGGTGAAGGGCACTACGGTTGTCACCCCAAAGAGCTTCCCCTTCACATGGTCAGCACACTGGAGCCCTGTGGATGGTGCTAAGGAAGGGCTCGTAGTATGGGAGCTGTGCTCTGGGGAGTCAGCCAGGCCACGAGGTAGAGGATGACACTTAAGACGTGTGAGCTGAAGGACTGTTTAGGATGCTGATGCACTAGCCCAGGTGCCAGGTGCCAGGTGATGTGATCTGCACTGGGGTGCCAGCCATAGGCTAGAGCAGCCAGGATGGAGTCGGGAAACCACCGAGAAAGACAAACATGCTGAGATAAGAACTGGTGAGGGGGTTAGAAGGAAGAGGTGAAGATGATTTGGAAATAGTTCATCAGAGTGACTGAAAAGGTAGGAGAGTTTACTGAGATAGGGCTTGCTGTAGAGGGGTTAGATTTCAGGGCTAACACTGGTCCTGAGTGATTTTTTTTTTTTTTTTTTTTTTTTAAGATTTATTTTACTGATTTTTGGCAGAGAGAAACAGAGACAGAGAGAGACAGAGAGAAGTGGGAGGGCCCAGAGCAGTCTCCATAGTTGACATTAGTTTTCCATATCGTTTCACTCCACAGGCGGGCACAGGGCTGCGCAGGGCAGGAACTGGGTCGGAGCCTCCCGCATAGGTCCCGGCAAGAACTGAACTGGGGGCACACCCCAGCTCAGCATGTGGGTCCGCATGGGCTGGGGCCGGGATTCGATCCTCGGTCCTCAGGGCTTCAAAGCAAGCGCTTAACCCCCTGAGCCATCCCAGCTTTCCCCTGAGTGATTTTGAAAAGTATTCTGTACTAGAGGAGTTGGAAATTCTGCTGTGGAGCTCAGCAAGTTAATAGAGAAGATAAGATGAGTCAATACCACTTAATCAAGACAATGTCATTAGAATAGATGATTGGTGGCTTGAGCTGCTAAAAGTTGGATGAGAATACATAAAAAACTTCCAGGTGCTGTCTCAAAATGGTGTAGCATTGAAGAAATTTGTTAATATTTAAAGAAATACCTACCCTAGTATAGAAAAATCTAAATCTCATTTTGCTGCTGGGCTGTTTTATACAGAAATTAGGAATTCTGATCTTTGCTTATGTGTATTGTACCATGTCTTTTCCCCTACATGCACCTAGAGACCCAGTATCAGGTAAACATTTCTAATTTAAATAAGTAGTGATGGATAATGGTAATATACTGAAGAAATGCTAACTTGGATGTGGTAAGAAAATGATACTTCAAAAGTGGTTTCATTTAATATGAGAATTGATCTTTAGCCAGTTTTCGCACCTCAGCACCTTGACTGTATTGTGTTTCTAGAAGGTAGAGAATATTAAATATTGTTAATGATTGATTGCATCTCAACTTTCAAGTGTTACATCAAACAGACCTTTAAAGGGGGAAATTTTATTCTCTTACAGCACATCAACAGAATTTTCTGATTATTAAAAACTAATGTGCTGGATTTACTACATTTAATCCAAATTCGATCTGAGAGAAAATTCCTTAGGGCAGCATTGTCAATAATTTATCATGCTGTGGGCTTTCCTTCCTGGGACACAACATACTGGCTAGTTTTGGCTGACACATTAGAAAATAAAGCTGGCAAATGGATGATAGGAGACTTTGCCAATTCTATACCTATCTAAAAGATTCCCAAGTGTACCAGATGAGTTTCCTCTACAGCTACCCTCTGAGGACTGGGGTGCACCATGGAACCCCCAGAATGACCTAAAACTGAAAATCTATACCTGGAATGAATATTAGTAGTCCCCTATATTACCATTCTCCTAAATCAGGATTTATTTTATTTCAAAACATGACTCACCAAAGTTCACCCAGGTTCAACTGAAACGTTGAACAATTATTGGTTAGCTCTAACTGCCAAACAGCTGATAGATGCCTCTCAGACGCTTCTACCCATTGGCTCTCATTTTTCCCTCTGCGGCCACAAAAAACTCAGCCTCGTCTTTAGCACACAGCCTTGCATGTGTCTGAAGAATTCACTCTTATCCTTCCTAAGTCGTCTCATTTTCAGGACCACATTACCAGGTCTGTCAACTAAATTGATTGCACTTTTCTGGGATTTCTTGAATTTATTTGAATCCTTTATAAACTGTGAGGCCCCAACCAATACCCATTTGTTCAAACAATTTCAACAGTGTCCATTGGCTGAACGTCCAGTGATAGTGAATACGATTCATCTCATGTGCCACCTTCAATCTATAGCTTGCTAGTGGCTGCCTGGAAAGCTATATTGAGGAAGATCCTAATGTTATCTCCGGTTCTACCGTTCTACAAGTTCTAATGTTGTCTCTGGGCTCTGCAGTGTTAGCCATGGGTGCATGAGAGAGTGTGGCAGTAGTTTTGCCGTATTTGATACTTTAGATTTAAGGATCCACTAAAGGAACATCTGAGTTTTCACATGGCGCAAAAGCTAAGGAGTCTTGTCACTTGTGTTTCCTTAAGTTATTTTAAGGCTACAGTATGAAAGTTTATTCTGTGAAAACTTTTTTATACTTCATTCCATGTATCCCTGATATTTCAATATTGGTAGCCGGCAATGGCCAAACAATGAAATATTTCTGGCATGTAGAAAAGTCAAATCTTGGTCATAAGAGGCCTGTTCAAATATTCTTTTGACATTAATGAGTGTGTCTGATGATAGAAATAACCATGAAGATAAGTGTGGTAACATAATAAAAAGAAGCGGTGTTTTATTGTGTTTTACAGTTTTCAAGTCACTCTTAAATTCTTCCCTTTGATCCCTATGATGTCCCTGGCATGATTATTCCTATTTTAATGTTAAGAAGACAACAGTAACATGCTGAAGAACATTCGTTCAGTATGCCATATTGAATCTGGGTTTCTTAACTGCAAAAGCTGAAACTTTCCCCACGCAGGGACTTTGGGGACATTTGTCCTTATAGAGAGTGCCCCAAAATTCATGCGAGATTTGAATTTTTCGTCATTTGTGTGGTAAAGTGTTGCCAACAACAACAAAAAAGACAGCGTGACAGCTGACAGTTCAATGTTATTAAAAATGGAGTGCTACATGAAAGAACAATGCGTTTTCATTGTTGAGCAATGAAAATTTACAATTTTTAATTATAAACCTGTGCTTTCTATCAAAATTACTTCTTGCATGAATTTTGGGACACCCAGTATATCTTTGTCTGCTCTGCTGCACAGCCGGTTTATCTGTAGCTGCCTTTCTCTTCCCATCTCTACAGCTCCTTTCAAGCAAACCCTCTCTCATGAATAAAGCTCTTGCCATATTCCAGTAACAGCCCATTCCGAACCTAGAAGCAGTTACAGTAACTTAAGGGCCTTTAAGTTCCGAACAGGTACAGAAAAGAGGGCCTGTCAGATGCTGTAACAAATGACTGTTGCTAGTCCCTGAGTCTCTCACCATCCCATGTTGGTTCCTTTAACCCTAACCTTAACTGTAAATAAACCTTTCATTATACCCTCTTTAATTATTTCTTTAAGTATCCCTCCATTTTCCTGCCCTGACTCATACCACTGACCCCAGGACAAAAACATCTCCACTGCCTTTCTCTGCTTCACAAGTCAAACTTCGGTCTGAATGACATTAAGGCTGATATTAAACAGAGACTGCCCCATTCTTTGATGGAAGTAGTTATCAAGGCACAACCCCATTATTTTTGTTGGGACTAGTTCTTTAGGAAAGATAACTTCCCAAATTCAAGATTATATAGAAACTTGGAGACTTCTCTAACTTTAGTATTATCGGGAGAAATTTTCTCTTTTGATAATTAGCCAAGTTTGGCTTTTTAATCCATTTTATTTGTATTAAAATAGAGCCTCTTTCTTTCATCATGTAATTGGTAAAATAAGATGAGTTTCTATTATATATTCTACCATCTATGTGTATGTATGTGTGTGTGCCTGAGTGTGTATCTGTGTTTATGTTTATTTCCCAAGTCATAAAGTTAGTGGTGTATGAAGCATTTTGAAATCATTCATTTAAACTGTTCAAATGCATGCTAAAAGCACAAATAAAAAGTAGCCCATTAATTTCCTAGTAATTGTCTTTTATAGCCACTGTTCATTGGAGTCGAATGCAGCTCTACATCTTGTCCAAGGGCTCGTGAATTTCATCCTGAGCCTTTTAAACACAGATCATGATGGCTAGAATGCTCTTTTATGTTTTCTATTTTTTTTTAACAAATGTAATAGCTTGTTTTCTATTTTTTAAAAAACAAATGTAATAGCTTATCACTCATAAGTTACTAACATATGTGTAATATAGTAATATCACTCAGACTTATGTGTAGAAACATCACTCAAAAATTTTTAAAGATCTTTAACAGGGAATTTAGGGCTGTCTAAAGAGTTAGTGGGGCTGGAAGTGTGGCAATAGCTGAATATCTAAGAATGTCCCAGAACATCATAAAAATGACCCATCTCCTGTACCCAAGAGATGCTATTTTTTCCTGCAGTTAAAAAGTGAGGAATGTAGGGATAGCAACTGAAACTACTGAGCTCAAAAACGTACCTCAATAGCTGTGATCCAAGATTCAGAAAGACAGATTAGGAAGGTCCCATTAATGTCACTTTAACTGCTCTTGAACATTATATATGTGGCAACTTGGCAATAAAACACTGACTCTGTTCAGGGATATAACTATCTTATGCTTTCTTGCATATAAGGTATGATCAAAAAATATGGTGAATGTTTAAATTTAAAAAATTTTTATTACAATAAAAGACAGATTACCATCAACCCCCTTCAAAATACTCCCCTGCTTCAAACAGACTTAGCTCATCATTCTTGCCACTTTCTGAAGCAGTTCTGAAAGTCCTCTTACATGAGTGTCTTCAGCTGTAATGTAGTGGCTGCCTCTGTGTCATGAATTGATTCAAAACATTTACCTTCATGGTCATTTTGACTATGGGGAAGGGCCAGAAGTCACATGGTAGCAGATCCAGAGAATAATGTGAATGAGGACACACTGTAATGGCTATATTTGATGGCAATTTATGGTAACACATTGTGATGCATGATCTACAGTACACTTTAAAACACACCCTTTCTTAACCACAATTCACAACTGATAGACTGCACCAAACAAGCTGAAACTGGTCACACACTGTTACTAAGGTTTGATGCGCTGCTTCCTGTATTGACAATTCCTGCCTTTTCATTGGATGGCACTCGGCAGCAGCGTTCACTGCCACCGTATTTTTTATCATACCTTGTACATATAGTTAAGCTTAAATTAGCCCCTTCAAACTCTTCATTTCCACAGGATCTGATGATTACAACTTAAAGAAACCCTATTCTTTAAAGATTTTTTTTTATTGGTTTTTTGAGAGAGAGACAGAAAGAGACAGAGAGAAGGGGGAGGGCCCAGAGCAGTCTCCATAGTTGACAGCATTAGTTTTCCACATAGTTTCACTTCACAGGTGGGCAGGGGGCTGCGCAGGGCAGGAACTGGGCCGGGAGCCTCCTGCATAGGCCCCAGCAAGAACTGAACTGGGGGCACTCCCCAGTTCAGCATATGGGTCCACATGGGCAGGAGCTGGGATTTGATCCCTGGTCTCCGGGGCTGCAAAGCAAGCACTCAACCCGCTGAGCCATCCCAGCTTCTTTGAAACCCTATTCTTTAGAGAAGCACAAACAACGTTACCTATCTATCTATATTTATCATCATCTTGGGGGTACCCAAAAATGCATACACATTTCAAGAGATACCTATGTATTTGATAAATACCAATGGTAACAACTTTGGGCATCTCTTGTAAGTGCAGAAGTCAAACGTGACTTGTATTCATCTTTTGTTATTGGTATATGTTGAGTATTAAAATTTTAATAGTTTTTTTTCTCTATTAAAATATATTTTGGGGTACCGTGTGTGTGTGTGTGTGTGTGTGTGTGTGTGTGTGTGTGTGTGTGTGTGTGTGTGTAATATATACGGTTGGAAGGAGAGATAGAGAGATGGTGGCATATGTTGGGAAAGGGGTGGAGAAGTAAGCTATATTAAGGTATTTGCACTATATTCTGAGAATAGGAAGTATTGCAAAATTTAATCTGGTGGTTAGATTAGTACTTTTAGAGACCACTTGACTATTGTGTAGACAGTTATATTAGGGGCTATACCAGAGGCAGGGAGACAGTTTAGGAGGCTGTTGCAACAACCCAGACAAGATATGAACTAAGGAACTGGCAGAAAGAATGTACCTGGTTTTCCCCAGATAATTTAAGATCTCAGAGATGTCAAAACATCAGTCTTCCCAGAAATCTTCATCTCTCTATTTAATACTCCTTCCATATCACTCACTCTGGGCACTGATTTCACGGACTCTTTAGAATCAGCTGGGAATCTTCTCAAGGGCCCTCTCACATTCCTCCCCATTTTTCAATAAATGTTTATTTTCCTCTTCTGCAGCTCCTCTCACCTCAGCAGTTATTACTTGACCTTTCATCTTCTGAGCCTGACTAGTGTGCAGACAGCTTCCTTGGAATTTTTTGCTGATGGATGCAATCTAAAGTTCTCTGCCACTGCCTTAAAATAAAAAGATCAGAACACAAAATCTTCCTGCTCTTTAAGGAAAAAATGATAAAATAAGTGTTGGGGGAGGTAGTAATGGGAAGAAAATACCTACTCCTGGTTTCCATCTATACACACTCATAGTGCCTCTTGATGAGAAATCCTAGGGACCAGGGAATTCTCTCTGCATGTATGTATGTATATATATATGTATGTATGTATGTGTGTGTGTGTTAATTTGAGATTCCATGTGGACTAAGTTGCATATGGCCAGAATTTTCTGTAAGAAAGCATTAGAACCTTCTATTTTGCAATGTCATTGCTTATAAAGGAAGGGTGGTGATTACTTTTTGAATTGGAGATAGTAGAAAGAAAACTGAACTTGCCAGAACCCTGAGTTTGGATATTCCACTACTCAGTAGATATGTGGGGTAATAATCCACACATCACAGGGTTTTTCATGAAATAAATCAGAAAACATGAAGCTATTTTGGCTCCCATGCACAGCACTTGATTGAAATTAACTTTGTCAAGGTTACCATTGACGTTCAGGATGTGAAATCCAAAGGCACCTTTATGTTTTCATCTTATTCAGCCTTTCAGCAGCATCTAACACAGCCGATCATTCACCCTTTCTAGAAACACTCTTTGCTTAGCTTCTATAGTTGGCCGACTTTCCTCTCTGATTTCTCGGTCTCTTTTGCCAACTTCTCTTCCTTTCTTTGATGAAAATGTTGGGGATCTTAGTTCTTAGTCTTAGTTGACCAATTTCTTTTTCTCTACAACCCCTTCAAAATGACCTCGTTCTACATTTCCATTAATATGCTTTACAGACATCTCAAATTTAACATGCATATGCCAGGTATTTATTGGTTGATTATTAAGTCTGCATTGTCTCTCATGTTCTCCTGGTACTGCTAGGACTAGAAGACTGCAAATGACAACTCTCAAAGACTCCCAAACCTGCTGTTTTTGTATCAGGTTCTGCCAATAAAAAGAATTACACGGAGGTGAGAAAGCATAAGAAACTAAAAGCCATTGAGCTCCTCACAGCTCCTCTGGCAAATGCAACCCTAAATGTCTTCTGCTCAGGGGCAGCTGCCATAATTCTAGCAACTTCTGTGATAGCGGTTTAAGCAGCATGAGTAACAGAGGTTGCTGCAGCATTAGAACAATGAAAACTGGTGGCTCCAGCACTATCAGTGAGTAAGTGTGGTTCATGAGTTCCAGCCTACTGGTAGAAGAAGCTTCCTGATCACTGTGTAATATCCTATTTCCTTTTGCTTTCAATCTTTTCACTGCCTTTATCACAGCTGACTTACCCGTTACTCACAACAGGCACAATGCCTCAGGCCTACGACAGTTTTAGGGCCTTAGAAATAAATGTTTTAATTTTTTTATTTAAAGATTTATTTTTATTGTTTTTTGACAGAGAGAGACAGAGAAAAGGGGGAGGGCCCAGAGCAGTCTCCATAGTTGACAGCATTAGTTTTCCATATAGTTTCACTCCACAGGTGGGTACAAGGCTGCTCAGGGCAGGAACTGGACCAGGAGCCTCCCACACAAGCCCCAGCAAGAACTGAACTGGGGGCACAACCCAGTTCAGCATATGGGTCCGCACGGGCCGGGGCCAGGATTCGATCCTCGGTCTCCGGGACTGCAAAGCGAGCACTTAACCCACTGAGCCATCCCAGCTTCCCCTAATTTTTGTTTTAATCAAAAAGAAAAAAAAAAGAAGAAGACAGGGCCCATGAAAACAAAAGTGCCTAATGCCACAAAAAGTTGTCATGCAATCCTGACCTTTGTGACTGCTTCCCAGCAACAAATTCCTCTTTGGGTGAAATATCTAATAGTTTCTGTTTTCTTTTCTGACACTGGAGAAGTCAATGCCCTAAACAGAACTCTTGATTCTTGCCCTAAAACTGCTGTTTTTCTTCACTGTTCTTTATCTCTCAGGGAATGATGCCATCATCCATCACTAACCCAAGTCAGGGACCCAGCCGTTATCCTGCCTTCCCCTCAGTCCCCACGCCTCAAATGTCACCAGATCCTCTCAGACACAATATATCTCTACTCTGCTCACTGGTATCTGCTTCCACTGGTACTAGTTAGTCAAAGCCACCATCAGGGCCCCCTTCTTGTCCTTAAAATAAGATCAGGCCCTGTTAGCATGCCCCATAGGTGTGCTAGATGGATTACACGAATGGCCTCATCTTTCTATGCCACCCTGTCCCCATGTCCTTCGGTCATGGCTTCCCACACAGGCTGAGATCATGTCCTTCACTCCTTTAGGCAGATGTTACCTTACAGGCAACTTCACCTAAAATCGCCTCAGCTCTCCAACTCTTCCCATCACACCTTTGGAGACACTGCAGACCTGCTTTCAAAGGTTGGCTCCATTGTGTTGTAACTCTGACTTCTTACCTCTGAGATCTATTTTCCACATATGTAAAATGGGCATGATAATTACCTGATAGGGATATTGTTAGGCTAAAATATGTAATGCTGATCATTGATAGATTCTCAGTCATGATAGCTTTCCTTTATTAAAATGTTAGCAATATTTTTACACTGACTTCTGTTTTTGATTTAGGAGTCTACCTATGTACCAACCATAGTAAATAAGGCAAAAACAACAATTTTGAGGAATACAAACATCTTTGTAACTCTGCTTCAGCAAGTGTTTAATAATTACACTCAGCACTGAAATCTCGGGGTGCACTCCTTTCAAATGTCTTGATATTAAATATCAGCCTGTGCCTGTGTATGTATAGTATTTTGGGACCCACAAAACAAAGCACTGAACTCCTCACATGAGTGTTATACAAGGGTTTTCCTGAGGATCTTAGTAGAGGCATTTAGGGCTGCAGAAAAAAGACTTTTCAAGAGTTGATTTCACAGGGCAAGAGACACTGAATGGCTAGGGGAAAAAAGCACCTCTGCATGATGTGGCTCTTGGAAAAGTGCTGCTAAGCACTTGGCATCCCTACCCTTTTTCCCCGGGTCATCTTCATTCTTCATTCCCCTTTCCCCCCTAAAAAGTTGTGAGATTTAAAAATAACAAAACCAAGAAACAGGTGAGGTATGATTGCAAATGCTTCTGTTACTGAAAGATTCCATTGTTAAAAACTGAAAAATAGTTAAGGGGATAAAAAATGCCACAAAGGACTTTTTTCTTTGGCCAGCCCTATCATTTATGACACACAGGGCTCAGCTTTTGGCTGCCATTAGCACTGAGAAAACGATTGAACTTGCTTCCCTGTATTTTGTATTTCTAAATACTACAGCTGCCACTTGAACTTGGGTACTTCAACAGAAAGAGCGAACAAAAGAAGTTCATGAGTTTGGAAGAAACAGAATCACTTTCTCAAGGGGAAATCAAAGAAAGAACGAATCTGGGTTCAGGGATTCCCCCATCCCATATCTCTAGAACAGGTATGGTTACCTCAAAGACAGAAATGCCAAGTACATTCCTTGTCAAGAAAGCACTTCTTTAACAACTCCAAGTTTACTTCTTGCTACACAGTGTACTTTCCTTTAGCGACTCAGGTGAGGACAGTACCTTTATATTATAGAAAGAGTGGATTTCCTATCCATATATCATTATCACTATCACCCTGTCACCCCCAAAACAAGAAAAGAAACATTCAATAAAGTCATATAAGAACATGGTTTCTCAAGTTTTGTTTTTTGGAACACTAGATGCACAAGTAATTAATAAGTACTCTCAGAAAAAAAGATTTTGTGGTCAAGTTAAGATTGGGAAATGCTACTTTAGTTAAGACTAAACAAATCTCTTCTGCAGAATTTCTTAGGATCTTTATCAGCTAATTTGCATTGTGAATCACCAAGAACTAAGATATGATATATAAAAATGTTGATAAGAACACTATTCTTATCTTCTGGGAATAAATGGAAAAACACAGAAAAGAAATAACTTTCTTGTTTTCCAGTTAATCATTGCCTAATGGAGATACAATCCCACAAACAGACTATTCAAATCAAGTGATTAAGATGCAACTATTAAGATAAAGAGATTATTGAGGCAGCCCAGTAGGAGAAAGCTAACTGGCCATGGGGAATTTGGGGGCACGGGGGTCAGTACTTCCTTGAGGAGGAGGCCCTGAAGCCGAGCCTTCCCAAGTGAGTGGAGTCATTCCAACCCCTTCTACCTCAGTGTACCATTTCTGATCATTCACATTGAATACATAATACTTACCATATTTTTCTGTGTATAAGATGATACTTTTGTCTAAAATTGTTAGACCAAAAATTGGGGTCATCTTATACACAGGAGTAACCTATGTATTGATTTCTTCATGTTGTGTTAGAAAAGTAGAGGTCATCTTACACACAGGGGGTGTCTTATACATGGAAAAATACGGTAACTCCAATAAAACAGAGCTTTCCTATGTTGGCATTTATGAACACTCTCCTTTTGTTATCTTTTGAAGCTAGCTAGATTGAGATCCAAGTCTCAGCTCTGTCTCTTATTACCACTGTGATCCTGAGCAACTATCTTAACTCGTATGTTTTTCAGAATTGTTATAATAATTAGAGATCATATAAGTAAAGCATTAGCAAAGTGCCTGAAATATAATAGGTTCAACCATTTAGACTATTATTATTCTTAAGTCTTAAGATTTGAATAGATTTATAGATATTTAATCTAAACATTTAGTGGATATATACTAATCTCATTCTATGTTTATATTACAGCTTCTGTTTGAAACTCTGCTAAAATTCAATTGTGCTTGATAAGCTCTCAGACTCTGGAAGGCATAGAGCTACATCTGGGACATATACAAAATGAATTAACCACAGATCTTGTCCTGGATCAAAAGTTTCCAGTGTAATGCTAGGAGTAGGGTGAAATTTGAGAAAGTAAGAACGTAACAATAAGCACAATAAATGTGGGAGTCAATTGGCACCAAATAAGATACAGATAAGACACCAGGGAGAAAGACGTGATATTTAAGCACTTTAACGTATGTCTCATATATAGACATAAAAGAGTAGCAAGGGAAGAATCCAAGAGGAGAAAACAAATGGAGCAAAGTAATAATATGTCAATTTGGTCAATTTATGAAGATATTGTGGATGATACATAGAATAGGAAACCAGAAAGATAAATTGGTAACAGATTATGAAAGGCCAGAGAGTTCACTGTCCATATGTTTGTCAATATGTCACATTAGACAGTTCCTTCCATCAAGCACAGCGAACATCCTTCAAGTGCACAGCTGTCAATTAGAAAGGAAAATCTGTAGGAACTCCCAAATTCTGCAAACTTAACCAATGATACATTGTCAATATGTCACATTAGACAGTTCCATCAAGCACAGCCAACATCCTTCAAGTGCACAGCTGTCAATTAGAAGGGAAAATCTGTAGGAACTCCCAAATTCTGCAAACTTAACCAATGTACTCATAAGCTGACCTTGTTACTAACAAAGGTCTTGACTTCTATATGTCTAAATGGACAATGAATGAGATGCTAGTCCTGGAGTGTTGGGGGTAGATGGTTGCATACCCAATATCTACCCACAGAGTAAGAGTCTCCCAAGCACCCTGGAAATAAAGTATAAAGCTTAAAGTAATCTATCTATGGTTATAGGAATATACAAATAAAATCTGTCAGCTAAATAAAAAAAAAATTATCTGATGATTTGTTACCAAAGACCTGTTACACTTGCATTTGAAATTTGAAACTGCTACATACATGACCTAGAAAACTGCAAGCTGAGAAATTCACAGGAAAGGAAGTTCAGACAATTATTTTTGTAGCTCCAGGAAGAAGCAAGAACAAAACCACCTGGCAGAATATATCATCAAACAAGCTTACAAAGTGGTTTTTTAACTAAAGTTCAACTGAAGATAGCTTGCAAAGAAAAAAGACATAATTCATAAGGAACAATCATTGGGGAGAGGCAGAAAAACAATAAAAAATGGAAGTAGACCTCCAAGAACTTTAGATAGCAGAAACTATGAAATAAGCATATTTAAAATGATTATATACATTTTTAAAAACCACATATATAAAAGTAATGCATTAAAATAATGTCTGAGAAAATATATAAGTAAAAAATATAGTCATTCATGTTAAAATCAATATGTAGTATAAATAATATCCTAGAATAAGCTGAATAAATATTAATGAACTAGGAAATAGACCTAAAAAAATTACCAAGAATATAGTATAGATAAACATTAGAGTCAACTTGAGATATGGAAGATGAAATTCAAAACAGCATAAATAGAAATGACAGGGGTAGTAATATTTGAAAGATGATAGCTAAAGCTAAAATGGTTCCATGTTTCTTATTAACTTCACTCATCACCATGACTATAATCCATTCCGCCATCATCTTTTACAGTTTATTTCAATAGCCTCCGACCTGACCTTCCTGCTTTTGCCCTGGCCCCTAGAGTTTGTTCTCGACCTCTGAACCTTAGAAAGTAAAAGTCAGGTTATGTCATGTCAGTCCTCTGCTTAAATCCTTCCAATGGCTTTCTACTCCATTAATGATAAAAGTACCTATAACAGCCAACACAGACCTATGTGATGTGTCCTGCCAACTCTGAACGTTGTCTCTTCTACTCTCTGTACCTCATTCACTCTGCTCCAGTCACACTACTTTCTTGCTTTTCCTCAAACACTCTAACCACATTTTCACCCCAGAAATTTTGATCTTGCAGTTGCCTCTAGTTAGAAGCCCTTCCCCCAGATATCTGCATGGGTCCTTCCTTCACCTCCTCAGGTCTTTGCACAAAGATCACCTTGCATGTGAGGCCTTGCTTAATAATTCTATTTTTTTTTTTTTTTTGACAGAGAGAGAGATACAGAGACAGAGAGAGAACTGAACTGGGGGAGCTCCCAGTTCAGAATATGGTTCCGCCGGGGCCGGGGCCGGGGCCGGGGCCGGGGCCGGGATTCGATCCCCGGTCCCCAGCGCTGCAAAGTGAGCACTTAACCCACTGAGCCATCCCGGCTTCCCCAATAATTCTATTTAAAATCACAGATCACCCTCCCTAGCCAGCACTCCTTATTCCCTTTTCCCTACTCATTTTTCCACAGCCCCTAGCACTTGCAAAATTTTTACTTGTTTACTCATTTATTTATGTCCACCACCTTCTACCACCCCTAGCCCAAGATTAGCTTTGTGAATGATAATGTCAAAACTAGTGAAAATTTGCTAGAGCAGTAACTATAGAAACTTATTAACTTTAAATTGCTATGCTATCGAAGTCTGAAAATTAGATTGCTAAACTTAAATTCAAAACATTATAAAATTTTTAAAAGTATAAACCCAAAAGGAGAAATGGAAAGTACGGTATAAGAACAGAAGTTAAATAGAAAACAAAGCCATATTCAACAAGATCATTAAAATTAGAACTGTTATTCATTTTTAAAGCATGAATTTAAAAGGAAACCCTCTATAGATGTTAATTATAAACTGAGTAGACAAAGTTAATAAAAGTTCTTACAATTAAAAAAGTGGATACAATTATCAAAATGAATTGTATGAAAACAATTCTATGGACAACTTTATATCAATAAATTTGAAAACTTAGAAGAAATGGATCATTTCCTAATCAAATATAACTTAGCACAACTGACCCAAGAGGAAATTAAAAAAAAAAACAAAAAAACTCAGTAAAAAGTGATAGAATAAATTATAACCTATACACACAGAAAGGATGGGAAAATTAGTTATTCATTTAGAAAAATACTCGTAAAACTCTCACATCACATGCAAACACAAATAGCAGTTGGATATGTAAAATATAACATTTATAGACATTTTAAAACAAGGAGAATGCCATGGATTGTTTCTTAAATATATTTAATACATAATAGAAGGACAAAAAACGTGCAGGGGAAGCCGGGATGGCTCAGTGGGTTAGGCACTCACTTTGCAGTCCTGGGGACCGAGGATCGAATCCCGGCCCCAGCCCGTGCGGATCCATATGCTGAACTGGGGAGTGCCCCCAGTTCAGTTCTCACCAGGGTGAGACCCAGGCCCAGTTCCTGCCCTGTGCAGCCCCGCCCACCTGTGGAATGAAACTATGTGGAAAAACCGATGATGTGCAACTATGGAGACTGTTCTGGGCCCTCCCCCTCCTCTCTCCCTCTCTCTCTGTCTCTGTATCTCTCTCTCTCTCTCTGTCAAAAATAAAAATAAATCTTTAAAAAAAAACAAAACAGGTGCAGGAATAATCAGGGAATTGACTGGGAAGGGCAGGAAAGAATTCAAATAGACGGTTTCGTTTAAAAAGATTTGATACAATCATAGCAAAATGTTAAGATGTGGCAAGGCTGAGTTTGGATACATGGGCACTTATATTATTCATTGTATCTTTTAGTACAGCGGTCCCCATCCTTTCTTTCACCAAGTTTCATGAAAGACAATTTCTCCATGGACAGAGGCCCCGGTGTGGGGGGAGGGGGGGGAGGGGTGTGAGGCAGGAATAGTTTCAAAATGATTCAAGTGCATTACATTTGTTGTGCACTTTATTATTACATTGTAATATATAATGAAATAACTATACCACTAATCTGAGAGAAGGCAGAGCGGAGGCAGCAATGCGAATGTTGGGGAGCAGTTGTCAATACACACGAAGCTTAGCTGGCTCATGAGCTGCTCACCCTTTGCTGAGCAGCCTGGTTCCTAACAGGCCACTGACTGGTACTGGTTCAGGGCCCAGGGGTTGGGGACCCCTGTTTGAGTATCTTATGTATATCACTATTGAGAAAAGAAGCCTAGGCCAAATCATCTGGCTTTCTTCCAGCAATAAGGAATGTTTGAAGCTCTTTCATGGGAAAAGCTGACCATGTAGGGCTTCAACAGGCCATCCTAAGAACCTGAGTGCTCTCCCCTCCAACCATATAGAATGAATCTCAACACCATTTGATTCTACAAATATCCAGAAAGAACAGGTAGATACAGATAAGACTGGCCTTGCTAAGCCAGCTTTGGAAAAAGATGCTTTGAGAACCTTTCTGAAGAAAATATTAAACCTTGAAAATTTGGTTTGTATGTCCAGGTACCCAAAGAAACCACACAGTATTTTGAAACCTTTGGAACATAGCCAATTTAAATTGGTGATGTTTGGAGCTGGGAAGGGAAAGTTTCTCCATGAAAGAGTTTTGAGGCCATACACAAGCACATTTGGGATATGTTATAAACAAGCAGAAGAAACCTGGGTTTCACCCAAGCGTAATTTTTAAAAGATTGTATATAGGAAGAATCATTTCAAAACTATGTCTATTTATATCTCTGCTTGCCACAGCGTATAAAAAAATTCTTCTGTAGAGTTCCAGTTGCATTATTGATGTTTCATGTTGTTCAGTTTTTCTGGGCAATATGTAATTATTTCAGCCTCTGCCCCCTTTATGTGGTATATTGATGGGCTACAATTCAGATGGGTTTCTTTGAGAATTCCAATCGATTCAAGATAGCGATCATCCCCATTTGACTCATTCTTCGATTCTATAATATTTCTTGAATGTGTCCCCAGTGACTTGAATAGGATGAAGTGTTCAAGAAACAGTGTTCCCATAAAGCATTTAATCTCAAAGAAGCAAAATTTAGTCTCTCAAGGAAAAGGAAAATAAATACCAAATATGAATTGCTTTTCATGTCTCTATTCTTTTTCTTTCTGAGACCATTTCTATTTAAATAAAGGAACAAGGTGGCCAGAATCATTATCTGGATAATTCATTTCTAGTACCTTTGGCCAAATATGGGATGACTGAGGCAATAGTGAGGATGTTAAGATGTTGGGCTATTCTCAGTAGCCTTCGCATAGAAGTATTCAGAAAAGATTGGGAGTCTCTCCGGAATGGGAGTTAAAGACAGAAGATAAAACTAGGGAAAGGAAGGAATGGACATTCTCTGCCCACTTGCTATGTTCCAGATATTCCATGTCAATCACCTTAAGTGAAATTCTGCACATCTCCTTGGAATAGTGTGTTTCTCAAGTCACAGATGACAGATAGAGACTCTTAGCAGGTGGACGAATGAGTCTAAGACCAGGTGCTCAGCATGGAGGTGCCTTGTTTTGAAAACCAGGCTACACACTGGAAATGACGGTTCAGACCTCTGTTGACATTCATGCCAAGGCCACACTTCACACAGGCTGCTCCCAGGCCGCAACTGAACACAGCAGTGACACTGGGGACAGTCTGCTCCTGCCCTGTGTGGGACCCCTCCAACTTTTGCTCTGAGACTGTGCATCAGCCTGGCCAGAGCTTTTTCAGAACTGTACTCAGAACTAGTCAGAGATCCTTTCTATCTGCAGCTCATCCCTTCCCACTCTCCTTTCAAAGGTGTCCTCTCCGCTCCTGTTCCCTCCATCTTTATTCTTCATACCGGTATTCATTCCCCCCAATAAGTCTCTTGCACATCCTGTATTGGCATCTGCTTCTCAAATGACCTTACCTGACACAGGCCACATGACTAATAGCTATCCTAGTCAGAGTCTGATGCAAAGGTATCACTCTATCAATATTGACATACATACTAATATTGGTATGAATAATAATAATTAACATAATACATATCTTATGCTAAATGTTTACTATGAGCTAGGTATTATGCTTAAACTTCCATGCATGATCTTACCCAGTTTCATAACTATTATATATATACAGTAGATTCCATCCACTAAGCAAAACTCAAGCAACCAGCAAAAAAAAAAAAGAAGAAACAATACGATATTTATCCAGCATGGGTGCTGGTTAACTGAGAGTCTACTTACATTTATCCTGCACCCACCAATCCCCAGGACTGCCAGTTAACAGAGTTTACTATATTCTCATCTGCATTTTACAGATGAGAAGACAAAGGCTTGGAGATGTCATTAACTTACCCAGCTCACATAATTAACTAGTAGCATGGCCAGGATTTGTATACCGGTAGCTTGAAAATCCATGTCTTCAACCCTTCGATACATTTTGCATATTATACTGCTCACCACAATTCATTCTGCTTCCTTTCAACTTTCACTGACTGTACATATTTTGGGACTGATTTAATGAGCTTTTTTTTTTTTTTTTACTTGAACTGAGAATAAACAGCAAATATTTATAAAATACTAACTTTGTGTCTAGGTTTTTGGTCTATCCTGAGGATCCAATAGAAAAAAATTCTGGTTCCTGTCCTCTGGAAAATTAGTATTCATCTTTGAGGCTATTAATAATTTAAGTAAAAAGAACCTATTGACACCCCTAAAACAAGAAACCATCTAAGATAGACAATTATACAGTTATACAGTTATTATATAACTACTTTTATGAACAAAGTAACATAAAAATGAACAAATTTCAAAAGCTATAAAATTTCAAAATAGCAAGTAGTTTCTATTAGCTGAAGGGGAAAAAAAAGGAACTAGTTATTGAAAAAGGTAGAAAATGTGAGATAACCAAAGAGAAGGTGACAATGATAGTTTCCTAGCTACAGGGGTGGGGGGGGGAGGGATCTATTCTTAAACTAATGGCAGGTTTAGGGAGAAATGTAATTAGTAATTTCTCACTTGGCATCACTTAAAACATTTCCTCTTAGAGAACATAATGGAATGTACTAAAATGGAAATAATACGCACTTGGCGGTCACACAGAATTGTAACCCACAAGACTGTCAGCATGGACAAGTTAAACAATAAAATTGTGAACTAGGGCAAGAAGGATGGTGTTTAATGAAGCTGCATGGGTAATTTAATGTTTTCCAGGTATCTTCCCAATGGGGCAGTGTTTTAATATTAGACCTCAGTCTGGAACTTACCCTTTCCAGCTAAAGGGGACTTAATATACCTCTTTATGCCACACACAAGAATTTTTTTAAAGACATGGAGAGAGCAAACCAATACTCAACCCTAAAATAAAAATAATGAGGCAGCTGGCCTTTGATAGATAGACACAAGCTACCAAAAAGCTGTTGGATCTAATATGAAGGATCAAGACTAACTCATTAGTAATTTTCTCCCTATCACTTATTAGCATCTTGGCAGCAAGCAAATCTCCTCATGCATTCTTTAGAGAAGCCTCGATTGTACAGAGACCCCTGTTATAAATATTTAGTACCTCCAAATGAAGTTGTCTTATAACCATAATGGAGGAAAGACTCAGACAGAAGAATTTGGATGATTTAGTCATGAGGACCTGAAACCAGACCAAATATAAACTGTTCTATTAGGCTTACCTGGTTAAAGTAGCCCTTCTCCTCAGTCAGAAGGAACTGAATGTTACCTCAAATCTCCTGCCTCACATTTGCTCCTCTGTGTAATTAAGCTTTAGCCAATGGTAAGCATGAGGTGCACATTCTATTACATTTTCTAGTTTGGGCCATCCCCAAATGACCACACTGAGTGACTTTTGCTTGTCGCTTTTCATTGAAACTTGTTCCTAAGACTAATAATATGGTGCATAATTGTAATAAGCAGCAGCAAACTGAAAGATGAACAGAGTAGCTAAAATGAGAAGTGACACAGTGGATGTTGAAAGATACGGTTAGGAAATTTGGAAGGGGCCAGATCACACAGGGCCTCACAGACCATGTTAAGGAATGAGTTAATAGGCTACACACAATAAGAAAACACACAAAGGTTAAGAAGGCAAATGGCATATGGACTTGCACTTCTAGAACATCTTTCAAACTGCAGTGAGCAGAATGGATCAGGTAAGCTATTGGATATTAGGGTATTAGTGACAAAGTTACAACAGCGGTTCAAATAAGAAATAATGGTAACCAGAACTGGTGGTGGTGGTGTAGTAGAAAGTAGGTTGATATGAAAGTAAGAAAGTAAAAATGGCATGAAGGTGGGGATAGTCTAAGCAGACTCTAGGGGCTTATTTTCAACGGTTAGTTGCTATTAAAACTTAAGACTGGGAAGCCGGGATGGCTCAGTGGGTTAAGTGCTCACTTTGCAGCCCCAGGGACTGAGGATCAAATCCTGGCCCTGGCCCGTGTGGACCCATATGCGGAACTGGGGAGTGCTTCCAGTTTGGTTCTCACTGGGGTGAGACCACAGTCCAGTTCCTGCCCTGTATAGCCCTGAGCCCACCTGTGGAATTAAATTATGTGGAAAAACCAATGATATGCAGCTATGGAGACTGTTCTGGGACCTCCCCCTTCTCTCTGTCTCTGTCTCTCTATCTCTCTCTCAAAAACAATAAAAATAATCTAAAAAAAAACACCACAAAACCTTAAGACTGTTTAAACACTGTACAGGAGAGAGAGAAACAAGAATTAATAGTTAATAGTGATGTCCTCTGCTCTCCTGGGTTGCTGCTCAGAGGTAAAGAGAGACAAGTGTGCACTTGTTTATATTGTGTAAACTTGTTTCTCCCAGTGTGCATTTTCACTAATTAAAAAAATAATATTCCCCAGAACTACGTTTCAAGAAGAATTTAATAAAATTAGAGGTGCACTTGAGGAAAAAGGAAATTTCTCTGCTTGATTTAATTCAGGGACACCTAGCATAGCTGTGCAAGTTGTACATTTCACAACATTGGAAGTGCCATTCACGAAAATTGCAACGTGTAGTGCAAAGCCCAACTGTACGTGGTAGCCTTGATTACAATCATATTGATGCAAAATAACTCTAAGGTAGCCAAATAAATGATTAAAGGCCCACAAGGGCTATAAAAGCTTATTTATAAGAGATAACCCCTGCATGTAGACATCCAGGATGAGTGGGCAGAAGCCAAATGAAGGGAGGGTGGATTTGGGGAAGGGAGAGCAGTTAAAGCAGAGGGGACAAAGTGTTCACAGATTTGTCATGGTGGTATTTTTTTTTACCAAAATTTCAGTTAATGGGAAAAGTTAAATGTTTAAATGTTCCATCCATTCTAAACACATTCTAAAAACTGGTGACAGCTTAAACTTATTACTATAGATTTGACATACAAAATTCCCTTTTAATTATCAATTTTGCTCTTTTAAAAGGTGTGCCATTTATTAAGACCCAGGTCCAGAGTGAGCAAGATGGTCATAAGTTCTCAGAAAGAGCCAGGGAAATAGTTATTTTTCAAAATCACCTTAGTTCTTTTCTCCTTGATTTTTACCAAATCCTCTGTTATAACCTTTGTCACATTAGAAATATACAAGGTAATTTAATATGACTTATTAAATGCAATTATTAAGTTAATTTGTTACAAATACACAAGGTAACAATTGTCTCTTTGTATACCTCTAGATTGGAAGCTACTTGAACTTGAGGGTGTCTCTTTTACTTATTTAAATGTGCAGTGTCTAGCACCATGTTTAGTATAGATTGGGTGAAGATGAATAATGGATGAGTGAACAAATAAGTGGAGAGCAGAGCAAAAATATAATGGGTTGAGAACCAGGCAACTTGGTTTCTAGTCTTGAGTCTTTCTCCTCTGTGACCACTGGAAACTTTTTATAATTCAGTTTTCTTATTTATTTAATTTACTTAATATGTGACATAGCATATGCTTAGTGAATTAATAAGAAAGGCATAGTCCTCCTGACTTTATATAGGAAAGGGGTCAAACCTCTGTTGAATAGCTAATATGAGCTACTATCCTGATCCTGGCAGACACACACACACACAATCTCAAGGTTAATCTTTATAATCATTCTTTGATATTATTACCATCATTTTTACACATGAAGAAATTGAGATTCAAGTATATTAACTAATGTTTCAGGTTCACACAGAGTAAGTAATGAGGAAATAATCAGAAGCTGTCACAGACCCAAACCTTTGTATCTCACCATGTCACCACTTGTTTGAGAAAGTTAAAAATAATATACACAAACAAAGCACAACCATTGTTTCAGATATTAGCCCAAAGGCACATATCTAAGCGTTTCCATATAAAACAACCAAACTGGTTCTCATACCAACTGACACAGGATGTGAGGCAACAGATAGACTGAAGTAGTTCTTACGTGAACAGATAAAAGGTCCAGGTTTTGTTGAAGACTATTTTGTTTTGCTTTTTCCTCGTGATCAGGCAACTAATAGCAAGTGAAGAAAGTGAAATGTTGGCAGACAATTTGGCTAAAGTACCAGACTTCTTTGTCATTCAGTTAGACACTAAAGATGTGGGGAGGAAATGTGCATGATTACCTTCCTCTGGTCTCGCTTGACTGAAAAAATTAGGGTACTCTTTAAAGGTAAAAAGGAAAGTCCATTCCTTAGTTAACTAGGTGCCTTCACACAAAAGTTACTCAGTTTTAGAGAGGGTGTGGGGGGCGGCATACAGAGATAATGAGAGTGAATGACTGGGAATGAATGATGGACACACAAGATTTAGACAAAGGATTTATCATCTTGTTATACATAACAGTGCATTTTCTGATCACATAGGATGTAGGGAAATACATGCACATGGAGTAACTATGTTGGTGAGTTAGATATATTTCTATGTATTTCATCTTCCCAATTTGATGGTCTTCTTTTTCTCAGACGTTTATTTTCTTTGCTCTTTTGCAAAGAAACATTTTTATTCTTTTTTTCCTTTTGACTGTCAGGAACCTCAGAACTCATGCCTATGCTTGATTATAAGTTTCCCTTGGCCTGGGGCTTCTATTTATGAATAGTCTTCCTTAGATGGATCTTTAAGCAATAGATGTGCCTCTATGTCTTTTGTTGTCAGTGATAGCAAATACCTGGAGATATGTAGTAGTCTATTAATAGCTATCCCAGCATGCACATTCTTGCCATGGCCTCACCAAGGATACAATGGATTTCCTGTCCCTTGACTTGAGATTTTTGCCATGTATCTTGCCTGGGACAATGACAGATGATAGAAATGACAGTAGATCGGCACAGGTTGTAAGCTTCAGTGTATCCACTTGCCCCTTACATGTCTGCCATCACCATAGGACATGCTAAGGCAGCCCCACTGGATGCAGGAGAATGAAAGACACATAGCCGAGGTGCCCTACCTGAACCCAGACTAGGTGTCAGCACACTCCCTATGCACTTGCAGACCCATGAGAAATAAATGGCTTGTGGTTAGCCACTGAATTCTAGGGTAATGTTTTTTATGCAGTAAGTTAACCAATGCAAGATACATGGGAAATATATTTTAAATATGCATACTCATATATGCATTTATGGTTAGTATAGGGAATTCAGGGATTCACTATGGTTACTATGGTGAATATGTGCACAGTTTTAATTTTCAGAAACAGTATATTATTTCTTAATACCTTTGAACATGTTGTCCTTTGACTCATCTACTTAATGAACGTCTATCTATTCATTCTTTAAAACCCTCTTATCACTGAATTCTCTGTCAAGCTGTGTCTGATGTCTCTTCGAAACTAAATCTCTTTCTACTCTGTACTAAATGTATACCTTGAACATATTTGTAATTTCTTCTATATCTCACTAGATTTCTGTGACAATCAAAGTGAAAGGCTACCTATGTTTTATGTATCTATGTAGCCAATTTCATGGACATATCAGAAGATATATATACATATACATACACACATACATATATACTCTATGATCAATTTCTAATCAAGTTACTTATTGAGAATATAGTATCCAAGGAGATTGTCCTCTAAGGAATAGTGAATATGTTACCTTTGAAAAACACAAAGCATTGATGTTGTTAAGGAAACAAGGCACAATATAATATATATGTACTGCAGTGAAATAAAACTCAGCACAAATGTTCTTAACCCCACACTTGCTCCCAAGCATCAAGATGACAATAGATATGTGACAACAATCCTCACCTTCAGTGACAAAGGATCAAATTAACTTATTCATTTCTAATGACATAGAATGAAATAATGTCATACATAAAGTAACAAAAATTATTTTCAACAGCATCAAACAAAAGCCAGGGGAAAAATATATGTAACTTGGAGAAGTGACAAATAAGAAGAAAATTTTATTTGATGGTCTAGACAGCGTGAATAGGTAGAAAATACGTATCATTTAATGTGAATATGTAACTTGGAGCACAGAACTAGGGAGCAAACTTGGGCACAGTGCACCAGTGGTGAAATCTGTTCCATTGTCTAGATGAATTTATGGTGAAGTGGTCCCAGCTCCCTGTCTTGAAATATGTAAAGCGGGTGATAGGGAAGGACATGGGTTACTCTAGAATTTACATCTTATTCTGAATCATTTGTAAGTGGCGAAATGATAGGGGATCATAGAATTGGCCAGGACATTCTGCTACACAAAATAGTGTGTCAAGCAAGGGAGTGTGCTGATATTCTGATAGCTAGCATGTATTAAGCTACGACTACTCTTGGCATTTAACATGTATTCACTCATTTAAATCTCACAGCACTCAATACTATTACTCCCATTTTACATGTAATACCTTAGTTAATATTTAATCACAATATTCTTTCTCCCCTGAGTTCCCAATCAATTGAGAGATAAAACAAGGAATGAGAGGAGCAAAAATCAATATATCAGATTATTGTTAAATACGATAAGACTCAGACTTCCTGTTATATTATATTCCTCCTAGTTCAACTGTATATACAAGTAATAACGTAAGAGATAAATGCATAGCAAAGATTTTAAGATTTTTTATTCGTATTATTATCATTCTTTCTCTGATATGAAACACCATCTGTGTTATACATGTAGTTCAATTACTGGATCTGCTTCTGAGCTTTCTAACTTGTTCCACTGCTACGCTTGTCTATTCCTAAACATAGTCCACACTGTTTTAATAGTGACAGCTTAAAATTTTGTCTGTGTTAATAGCTGTAGAACAAATGCAATCACAATCTTCAAATTATCTTGACTAGTCTGTTTTTATTCTTCCATTTTGTTTTATAGCAATCTTGCCAAGCTTCATTTTTCAAAGTGCTTTGAAAATTTTAATCAGTATTGTAATATATTTACAGATTAATTTTTTTAAAGATTTATTTATTGTTTTTGACAGAGAGAGAGAGAGAGAGAGATACAGAGTCAGAGACAGAGAGAAGGGGGAGGGCCCAGAACAGTCTCCATAGTTGCACATCATTGGTTTTTCCACATAATTTAATTCCACAGGTAGGCGGGGCTGCACAGGGCAGGAACTGGGCTGTCTCACCCAGGTGAGAACTGAACTGGGGGCACTCCCCAGTTCAGCATATGGGTCCACTAGGGCCAGGCCAGGACTCGATCCTCAGTCCCTGGGGCTGCAAAGTGAGCGCCTAACCCACTGAGCCATCCCGGCTTCCCCTACAGATTAATTTTGAGAGAATTGCCAACTATATGGTATAGCTCCACTAATTCAGGACTACTTTTGTGTCTGCATTTTTCCAAAAAAATGTCTTGCCAATCTTTCCTTATGCTATGATTCTCATAATCCTTGGGTAAATCCTTTCTTCTTGCAGAATACGGTATATTTTTTACTACTTTTTATTATTTTAAAAACTTTTTATTAAAGCATAATTATATATAGGAAAAGATACATGTTGCAAATTTACAGCTAGATGTATTTTTACAAAGTGAGTACATCTATGCAACTGGCACTAAACACAAAAAATAGAAATTAGAATCTAGAAACATACTTTTGGTCTTTCTAAACCTTGAAAATTATTAAACTCAGTTTTTTGCATTAGGCTTTAAGTGATATGGAAGAAGCAAAAAACCTCATTCCATGGACTCTTGCTTAGATATAATTTCTCCTCACAGTACTACTTCTTTAGCCATTACAATAGCCTCTCAAAGAGGTTCTTTTTAAATTTTTTTTTTTTTAATTTTTCAATCACAGTTGACAAACATTATATTAGTTTCAGGTGTACAGCAGTGATTAGATATTTATATAAGGTACTGAGTGATCACCCTGATAAATCTAGTATCTATCCAACACTATACACAGTTATTATTGACTATTCCTTATGCTATACTTTACATCCCCATGACGATTTTATAACTACCAATTCGTACTTTTTAATCCCTTCCCCGTTTTCATCTATCCCCCAACCCCTCCTCCCATCCGGCAACCATCAAAATGTTTTCTGTATCTATGAGTTTGTTTTGTTTGTTCATTTATTAGATTCTATTATACATAATAAAGGCTAAATTGTGTGGCATTTATCTTTATCTTATTTCACTCAGTACAATTCCCTTTAGGTCCATCCATGCTGTTGCAGATGGCAAAATTTTATTCTTTTTTAAAGCTAAGTAAAGTTCTATATACTCATATATATATACCAAATTTTATCCATTTATCCCTTGGTGAACCTCTAGGTTGCCTCCATATCATGGCTGTTTGCAAATAATGTTGCAATGACCATATGGATGCACATGTCCCTCTGAAGTAGCATTTTGGGTTTCTTTGGGTAAATACCCAGAAGTGGGATTACTGAGCTTTGTCTCTTGTTACAGCCTTTGTTTTAAAGTTGATTTTGTCTGGTGTAAGTATTGCTACCCCAGCTTTTTTATTAATTTTTGTTTTTGTGGTATATGTTTTTCCATAACTTTACAGTTATACCTTGGTCCTCAACTGCTTTAATACTCAATGAATTTGGTACTCAATGCCTTTTGGTGCAAAAATTTTGTCCCCATACACATCGTTTGTTTGGTATTCAACCCACAATCTAGAATTTGTGGTGCTGGTTGCCTTGACTCACTACCCTTTCCAGCAAAAACAAGGGATCATGTACTAATCACGCAGTAGCTCTTGCCCTGTGCATGTCCCCTTGTGGTCTTATATTAGCTTCCATGGTCATTTTGCACATTTTTGCACATTTTTTCTGCATCGTGGATCCTAAGAAAATGAGCAATGATAGCATTGCGCAGAAAAAAACTTATTTTGCATGACCATTGAGCAAAAAAATAAAGAACAAAAAGAAACAGGAAAATATAAGAGTGGTATTCACATTACTGATCTTACTAGAGAATACAGTATGCCTAGAAGAAGGTTCCCAACCTTTTTCCATTTGTGTACTTCTTTTAAATCCATTTCCATAAGTTATTCCCCTTGTTTTTAAAACAGCTGTTTTTAAACACTGACACATTTGTTCAGTGCCTATCTTATAATGTAAAATAGTGGAAATGAGGTAATACATTAGAAAAAAAAATTACACTAAAATTACAAACCACAAATTTTGTATTTGTAACAGTTCAATATTGATAATAATAAAGTATTTAACAAAATTTTAATTTATTATTAATATTTGTGTTATCTGAAAAGTCTATAATTGTTATGCAGATCACTAGCCAATTGAAACATTGTCAGTGAGATCATTGAGCTTGCTTTGATGCACTTAGTTTCTTGAAATCAGGCTCAAAAGATGCATAATACAGTCTTAGATCGACTTCCATTATGCTTGTTATGATATTTAGATTTTATGAAGGTGTAAGAAAATGCTCTTGCCATAGTTCAGTATTAATAAATGGCAAGAGGTATTTGAGTGCCTTCTCACTGAGCTGTTCATATTCCTCACTGCCATCTACCCAGAACGTAATAAGATGCTTTCTTTTAATATCAGAATTTAAAGATGAATCGGTTGAAAATTTAATTACCTACTCTTTTTTATTGAATTCTAATTTAGCTTCTTTGAAGAATTCTTCATTGAAGGTATCTACAATCCAGTTTTCTTTTCCACATTGAGAAAAGTACTTATAAAGGACATTTTAAGACCTCCCAAGTGACTTACAATATTCTCTTTGTTTTGGGATAGGTGCAAGTCATTCTCAGATAAGTTGTGCAGTTTCAAAAACTTCAGGCTGATCTCTTTCAATACTTTCTAAAAAGTCTCAAGTTGAGTTTGTTTATTTCTAGAACTTTCTCAAACTTGAGAAAAGTTTCTTAAACTTGAGGAAATTTACTCAAACTTGAGGAAATTGAAAAGCTGTTGTTACATTAACTTGGGTAAATGAGTAGTTAGTGGGCAACAGTATGTCTGAAGCTAATGTGAAAAAGCAAGTGTTGTATGTCAATCGTTTGAAAAACAAACCAGGACCAAGTGATGAAAATATTGACATTTTTAAGTCCAACCACAGCTGGTTTCATAATTTTAAAAAGAGGACTAGCATTCTTAGTATATTTCCAGTTAACTTTCAGAATCATTTACGCTGGGACACTTCACCATGTAAATCATCAAAAGGAATTTAATATTTGTTTAATTTAGTTAAAATTTACATACATTGAAATAAACACTTGAGGTCCTATATGACTCAGACTCAATCATTTTGATTTCCATCATGACTCACGATTTTTGAGTGTTTTGTCATGTGCTAGTTTGCTATCTCTATAGCTATCTTTGTAAAGTTTCTATTAGAATATTTTGTTAATTTTTTGAGTTGTCTTTATTATTAAATTTGAGAATTCCTGACATATCCTGGACATTAGTCTCTTGTCAGGCATATGTTTTCCAAATAATTTCTCCTACCTTATTCCATACTTATTTTGCTAATGGTATCTTTTGATGAGAATGTTTTCAATTTTAATGTGATCTAGCTAACTCATTTTTTATGGTTACATTTTGTAGCTTTGTCTAAAAATAACCTATCTCCAAGTGTTTATATCCAAAATGTCTACCTAAGTGCAAATATAGTAGCTTAAGTTTTCATCTTACAAGCTTTGTAGTCTTAGTTGTTAGGATTAGTTGTAAAATCAATCTGAAAATGTTTTCCATATGATATGAGACAGAAACTAAGGTTTTCATTTTGTTCTAAAAGGACGTCTGGAGTTTCCAACCCCATTTGTTGAGAAGATTATCCTAACCACTAATGGTGTCTTTGTTAAAAACTCAAATTATGATTTGGGATGCTGGATAGTTCAACAAGTTAATCACTTACCTTGCAACCAACCAAGAGGTCTGGGGATCAAATCACCACTCTGGCCCCTGCAAACCCATATGCCGAACTGTGTGATGCAACTGGTAACTGTCAGGATGGCTGAGTGATGAGGTTCTCACCTCCTATGCAGCAAACTGCCAGTTCAGTTCCCACCCCATGCAGCCCCACACCCACCCACGTGGAATGACAGCTGTCATAACTAATGATGTATGACTATGGAAACCACTCTGGGCCCTCACCCTTCTCTCTCCTTGTCTCAAGCAATAAAATAAGTTTTAAAAAAGTCAAATTACATTTTAGTGCGGACCTGCTTCTGGGGTCTCTATTCGTTTTCGTTGACCTGTTTGCTGATTCTTATGCAGTGCCACACTGTCTTGATTATAGGAGCTTTGTACTAAGTTTTGAACTCAATTTGAGTCCTCCAAATTTGCCCTTTTGCAAGATTGCTTTGGATATTTTAGGTTCTTTGTTTTTTATATATAACTTTAGAATAAGCTTATTAATATTTACCCAAAAAAAAGTTCCTGGTGGGATTATGATTCAGATTTCATGAAATCTGTAGATCATTTGGAGAACTGAAAGCTTAATAACATTGTGTTTCAATTAATAAACATAGTCTATATCTCCATTTCTTTAGGTCTTTTCAAATTTCTGAGTAGAGTACTTCTGGATGGGCCAAGTAAGTAGCTCTGAAAATCCACATCTCCACACACATAGTAAGAACACTAGCAAAACTTCTAACAATCAACATTTTGAACTCTGGAAATTAGCCAAAGGCTTACAACAATTTGAAAAAAATTTATTAAAGAGAACTGAATCTGGGGAAGCTGGGATGGCTCAGTGGGTTAAGCGCTCTCCTTGCAGCCCTAGGGACCGAGGATCAAATCCAGGCCCCGGCCCATGTGGACCCATATGCTGAACTGGGGAGTGCCCCCTGTTCAGTTCTCACCGGGCGAGACCCCAGCCCAGTTCCTACCCTGTGCAGCCCCAAGCCCACCTGTGGAATAAAACTATGTGGAAAAACCAATGATGTGCAACTATGGAGACTGCTCTGGGACCTCTCCCTTTTCCCTGTCTCTATCTCTCTCTCTCTCTTTCTCTGTGTCAAAAACAATAAAAATAAATCTTTAAAAATAAAATAAAATTATTTAAAAAAAGATAACTGAATCTAAGTCAGAACAGTAAAACTTGTGGTGCTGTAACTTGCCCTATTCCCCACGCCCCTTCCCCCAGATCCCTGATAGGCTTGAAAACGAACAGCCTCACAATCCTGGCAGCCATGAAAAATACAGCCTCTACTGGAAGGGCCAACTGGGAGTGGTGCTCCCCAGATCTGTTTCCAGAGAATAGTCTCTGTCTTTCTTTGGCCTGTCTGGCAGTTCCCTGGAAATCTGCAGAGACATTGTCTGTTTGACCTGACTCAGAGCTTACTCTGTGCAAATTGCCTATCCCTCTAGGTATTTGTCAAGAACCATCAGCAGCAATCACAACTTAACATCACAGGGTCTGAGGTGTCTGATAAAGGCCGATTCTTGATATAAACAAGAAGCTGAGCCACAAACTTAAAAGAAAAAGCTGGAGAATGGCATGTCCACAGGGGTTTGGGAAAGTTTCAACATATTCTGGAAAACCTAGAAGGTCACATGCATGTGTAGAGTTGTGCACATTCCCACAGTTGTGCACATGCTCACCAAAGACCTGGGAAGGTCTGAGAATTTCTTGTCTCTAGGTGACCTTGAGGCTCTGTATGAGCAGGAGTAAAAGCTAAGGTGAAGTTCTAAACTGCCTGACAGAACATTGAAGGCCTGCCTCAACGCACACACATCGTCCCTAACAGAGGTTGGGAGATTTAGTGGTTCAAAGTGTGGACACTATAGTGGTTCTATGAAAAGTAAGCTCACAGGGTGATCTGACCACAAAGTCCTAAATGGGCAATGTTACTGAAGAACAAGGCTTGTATCATTGTAGGAGGCATCACAGGATGTACAAATAAGCCATGTGAACAAAGCCAAGCAAGCAGTAGCTTTATTAAAAGACAGAACACACTCCCAAAATGATGGATGCGGGCAAGCCAGGGAAAAGGGCAGCTGCACCTGAAGGTAGGATTTTATTTGAATGATGGCGGGACAGAGTTACAGTTGGCATTATGGGTGTCCCAAGACAGGTCTTTGCTGACTACTCCTTCCCATGGGGAGGTGAAATGCCTTTGTGTCATGACAGTTCCTACAAGGGCCAAATGAAAACAGAAGGTGGAGATTTCTCCCTGCTCACCATGCTAATAGTATAATTGATAACAATTAGCTGTACCTTTTCTTAATAATCTCACCTCTTTTTCCCATGTTTCCCCAAACTTCCTTTCCCCCACCCCTCTCCTTCCTGTGGTCCTGTTCTTTCTTCCTCCTAGATCAGGCAGGTGGGTAGTTACACCCTATGCATATAAGTTTAGTAAAAGGTTTATCTTTGCTTTAAGCAAGCACTGTCCTGGGGATGCTGGGATGGAAGCCCAGTCCCACATGCTGAACTGCAGTGCAACTGGTAACTGCTGAGATGGTGATGAAGGTTCTTGCCTCCCATGAAGAAGGCCCCTTGTTCAATTCCTGGTCAGCACAGCCCACATCCACATATGGAATGAAACTATGTCACAACTAATGATGTACAACTATGGAGACTGCTCTGGGCCCTCTCCCTTCTCTCCCTCACTTTCTGTCAAGCAATAAAAAATAAATCTTTAAAAAAAACGTACGCACTGTCCATTGTTCAAATCTAGGTTTACATAGTGGCCACTGTTGACATCTAGGTTAACAGGTCTTTGAAGTGCCAAAGTGATCCTCTTTTAAACAACCACATAATCTTGTTAACTACCCTGTAATTCAATCCCCACCTTGCTTTCTCCACCTTCACGCAATCTTCTTTACATTCCCTCCATAATTCCAAATGCATAAAAGAAACTGCAAAACTGTCACTCTCCAAAGCATTTGAGGTCTTGTCTTGGCTCAGATGAACTGTTACAAATTGTCTATGGGTTTGGATGTTTCTTGCATCAACAAAAGTATTCAGAAATGTATGTTCTATCACTAAATAACCACTAAACTAACCAAGCAGAGACTTCAGGGGCCACACATTTAAAGTGATGGCTTTTTCATTTAATCCTCTAGGAAAAAAAGAAACAAACTGCAAAATCCCTGACTCAACCCTCAGAACCTCTCAGTCAGTACATCTGGGACAGAGTCCAGGAATCTCTGTCACTTTGATCAGAAGTTTTACTACCTCCAGGAGGTCAAATACTGTACATCGGTAATACAGATGGCTCATGGAACATATTTTTCTACGTTAAATGAAACTTGTTGGGTGCAGGTGCTGCTTGCAGCCTCCAAATATTGAGAGACAAGGTTGGTGGAAAGAAAAGTAGGTTTATTCGGAACGCTGACAGTCTGGGAGGATGGTTGACTCCTATGCAAAGGCCCTCTCCCCATTTCTCACATGGTAAAAGATTTTAGACCTGTAAGAAGAGGGAGAAGGAAGGAAAAGGGTAGGTGGTCCAGAAATCGCTAGGTGGTTTGAAAAAGAAAAGGTGCTTTAAAAGATTTTAAGCTAAATTACATTGTTTAATCAACTAAGAGCGTTAGATCTGGAAAATAGAGAATACAGTGTCACCCTTACAGAACCGAAGTCTCCATTACCATTTCTTAATTTATGGAATATGGGCAAAAGAGCTGGATTATTACAGGGAGCTGATTGCACTTTTCTGCCCTGAGTACTGAGGCACTACAGGGTTTGAGCAGTTGGTGGTAGACAGGTAGAGGATAAAACTATGTCTTAAGCCACAGACTAATGTGTTCTGGAGTGGTATTTGAAACTATGGTAGAAATAACCAGAGGGAAGTGAGTAAGATCCTTGGCTGGGCCACATTATGCTTTTGCTTTTTAAGAGACAATGAACGGCTCTAGTAATGTAATACATGGAAGTTTATCATTTCATGCTAACCCCTTTTCTAAAATAGTTGAGTTGGATATTATATAATTTCCTTTTCACCTTTATTGGAAATGGCCATTTTAAGTGTTCTTCCCTAACATGTTGCATATCAAGAGTCATGACTATTTAGTCATAAATTTCATTTTTAATGTAGATTAACTTATGCAGACATGGCTTCTTTGAGTTTAAGGGTTTTCCTCAAATGTGCTCATTCTAGGACTTAATAGGGGCAAAGAGCACAGCATGTACGTTGTGGCCAGTCAGGTTCTCAAGAAAACGGGCTGAGATGGATATTCGGACACAGAGTTTACTGGGCGTGCTCTTGGAAGCAATGCCCTTGGGAAGAGAAGGAAGCAGAATGGAGCAGAGAGAGGATCTGTGATGCGGTCACAACAAAGGCCTCAGCCAGTCCTCCAGAGAATTCTGGAGATGGTTGGCCCTTCAGAGTCACCTTAAAGTGAAACAAAAGTCCTGGTATTTCGGTCCCTTGCCAAATAGTCACCGAATACAGACTAGCTCTACAAGTATGATTTTGGGCCAGCAGCACTCTTCAGCCAAGGGCAAGGTGACATAAGATTTAGCTGAGAGTAATTAGCTAGAAACATTTCCAGAAGCTGAGGAAATGAGTGACAAATCCTAAAGTGGGGGTGGTGGCGGCAATGGGGAAGGCAGGTGACACAACAGCATCTACTACAGTTCACCATATACTCCGTGAATGAACTTGCCTCATAAGGTCTGGAAGAAGTTTCGGTTGGGCTTTCTCCCCTAGGGGCAACAGAAGAGTTAGCAGAATGAACTAGAGCCCTTGTAGCTGCAGCTGGTGTCAGGCTATCTGTATTTATTTCTCCCCTCCCATTCTAATTTCCCTCACTCTGACTAGCTCCTCTGCTGACCTTGTTACTTAACCTATAATGGGGTGATGGTGCTGGCTGAGACCCTGTTGGCAGAAAAGGTGTGAGGGCCACCTGCCTCTGGTCACTATGTCCCTTTCAGACCAGGTAGCTATACCTGCCCTTTTATCATTATTATTTCTCAAGGGAATACCAAGAGGTGCCCAAGTGGTCAAGTAGATTCCATACATATTCTGTCTCCATTTTGGAACAGCAACCCTACCTTCTGATAATCAGGTTCAAGATAATTCTTATTGCCTGCTGGTCTCTTAGCAAGAGGGCACTGACATGACTAGACACCAGCTAGAGCTTGAGATTTTTTTTTAAGGTTTATTTTATTGTTTCTGACAGAGACAGAAGGGGGAGGGCCCAGAGCAGTCTCCATAGTGGGACATCATCAGTTTGACAGTTTCATTTCACAAATGGGGGCAGGGGCCGCACAGGGTCTCCTGCATGGGAGGCACACCCCACCCCCCATGAGCTGGGGGCCAAACCGGGCGGCCTTCCACATGGGAAGCTTACCCCGGCAAAAACAGAACTGAAAGCCACACCCCAGTTCAGCATATGCGTCCACACTGGCTGGGATTCGATCCTTGGACCTTGGGGCTGCAAAGTGAGTGCTTAACCCACTGGGCCATCCCAGCATCCCCATTGAGATATTAACATAATGGGATTTCTGCTATGTTCTTTAATGGAAACATACCATTCTGGTAACCAGGCTCTCTAAAACTAGAGCCCAAATGTGCAAGCACTAGAAATACAAGTTACCAAATTTGGTCATCAGAAGCGATAGAAATGGGGCCACTTTTGCTTTTATTCCTTGGTTCTGGATATTTTATTTGTTGGTGATACAGCTCCATATAATGGTTGATTTAGTTGGTACCTTCACTTTGTGATGAGGGGGAACTATCTTCCAGGATCATCCTTCTGAAGGTGGGATCTGAGCTACTCTTACAGGCTGCTCCATCACTTTCTCAAGCCTGGAGCTCTGGGTGTTACAGTAGAGTATAGCACCAGTAAATCCCACGGTCATGTGCTCACTGCTTTCCTACTTTGCAGTGGCTCTCTCACTCCACGTAATATGCAAGATTCTGTGCAGTACCAGTAGGTCAACTCACTTTGGTGAGTGAGAATCAATAGTTTCGGGTGCATGCATAGCTTCCATCATTGTCATCATGAATATGCTACTTGTGTTATTGGGAAGGCTCTGAGGTCCATGATGAAGACTGGTTGATGTCAACCGGCAGAACCATTCTGTCTACCTTACTGCAGAGTATATTCTGTGGCAGACATCTTCTGGTGGGTAACAATACAAAGATTCTCATATTATGTCCACTCCCTTATCTATGCCCACGTGCCTCTTCCCCAGACCTCTTTGCCCTTCATCTTCCAATCTTTGTTTTCAGGTCCTCCACTAGCTACCTACTTTTTTCAAGGTGTATACCCAGGTACACCACTCAAAGCTCTGCCCACTGGAAGGGTTTCTGTCCTGTATGTGTACATGGAAGCAATCCTTTGATGTAGCCACATATGGGATGAGCCATTTAGCCTAACCCTGATATGTTCACTTCTCTCAGCTCATTATCAGAAACCCCCTACATGGCTATAGGTGAGTTGATGGAGGGCTATCAGTAAAACATTTGTGGATAACATGATGGTCTCAGACACACAATTCTATAGCTCAATTGTGTTAGATCCTGGGTGTACAACTTCTATTTTATGAGGCGTTACTGTTGACCTGTTATGACTTGGTTAATCTGACAGAACCTCCCTCACGCTGGGCAGTGCTGGCCACTTGGTGTCCTGGATAAGTTGCTCTATCTCTACTGGGTCCAATAGCAGACTAAAAGCTATTTTTCTTTATTTTATTGTTTTTGACACAAAGAGACAGAGGCAGAGAGACAGAGAAGGAGGAGGGCCCAGAGCAGTCTCTATAGTTGTTATGTCATCAGTTTTCAACATGGTTTCCTTCCACACTGGTGGGCAGAGACTGTGCAGGGCAAGAACTGGGCTAGGGGCCTCCTGCATCGGAGGCACTCCCCAGTTCAGCATATGGGTCTGCACGGGCCAGGGCCGGGACTCGATCCTCAGTCCCCAAGGCTGCAAAGCAAGCGCTTAACCCTCTGAGTCATCCCAGCTTCCCCTAAAAGCTATTTTTCAAAGGAATATTGTTCTGATATAAAAGTCATGGCCTTGTTCTAACACCAGAAATGTATCTTCTGATTTTATTATAACGTGCCGTTAATTCTATGATGCATTTCCTCTATCAGACATTTCTAATGGTTGTATGGCCCAACAGAAGGGCCTCTGGGCACTATTCAAAGCTGGCAGCGCTTTGTGTCATCTGCTATATAGATCAGAATGTTAGTCCCAAGGGTGTCACATGATGCCTCCAGAAGCTAAAGGGGCATATCAGCCATCAATTGTGCTTCTTTCTATATCGTGACAGGGTGTCTTTTACCTTCATGCTATGTCCCAGTATGCCCCAGAAGCCACTGCACTCCTAAAAGCTTCACTGAAATGACAGGCTCTTGAATCTTTATGGGCTTTTAACTCTCACTTTCTGTTGTGCCTCTAATATATTTGCTACTTCTTGTTCAGCTGGCTAATTATATGATGTCATCAACATAGCAAATGAGTGCAATATTCTATAAAACGTCTAGATGTACCAAGATGTTCCAGTCCTTTCAGATGTTCCAGTCCTTTCAGACTATCGACAGAAGGTAGAATGCACATAGGCTCAGGAAGATGATTATATACAGTACAATTTAGCCCCATGGTTGTGTGCTTGATGTAAAGGGTGTCCCAAAATTCATGCAAGAAGTAACTTTGATAGAAAACACAGGTTTATAATTAAAAATTGTAAATTTTCATTGCTCAACAATGAAAACGCATTGCTCTTTTGTGTAGCGCTCCATTTTTAATAACCCTGAACTGTCAGCTGTCACGCTGTCTTTTTTTCATTGGCAACACTTTACCGCACAAATGACGCAAAATTCAAGCCTTGCGTGAATTTTGGGACACCCTTTATAAGCCAGCTCACACACACAATACCTAATGTAAACAAAAAGGGTCTGTATAATAAGTCTGACAAAGCTCAGAGATAAAATCAACCTCCGGGTGATCTAATCACAGATTCCTAACAGGTCAGGCCCACTCAGATTCCTAACAGGTCAGGCCCACTCTTAATGTCCCAAGTAAAAGATTTATCTTTGCCTTAAGCAAGCCAGTCCATTGTTCTCACACTTCTAGGTTAATACCTTTGAAATGCCAGATTAATCCTTTTTTCAGACACCTGGGAGGCATGCCCACCCTCAAGGGAGTACATAAGCACATTAACCATATTGTAATCCAATCAAATTTTCCCCACCTTGCTCTCTCCCACCTTTACGCAAACTATTCCTTACATTTTCTCAGTTACAAATGTATGAAAGGAACTCAAAGACTGTTATTCTCAGGAGCATGTTATCAGTCTCCTTAGATCTTGCTTCCAGGTATGCCAACTCTTAGAAAATTTTCTTCAAGTTTGGATGTTCATACATTGACATTCTTCTACTGCTGAAATGAATTTACAGTAATCCACTCTTTCTCCAGGAACTTTCTTCAGAAACCTAGCTTTTGTAGGGGCCAGACTGATGGTTAAAGGGTAGTGGTTACCAATTTTTTCCCACCTGTACCCGCTTTTAAACCCATTTCTATGAATTGTACCCCTTGTTTTTAAAACAGCTGTTTTTAAATACCAACGCTTGTTCAGTGCCTATTTTAATGTAAAATAGAAGTGAGGTAAATTAGGAAAGAAATCACTACACTAAAAGTACAAACCACAAATTTTACAATATTTGTAACAGCTAAATATTGTTACTGATTATTTTTCGTGTACCCTTAAATGGCCCAGCATGTACCCCTGGGGGTACACAGACCACCGCTTGGGAACCAATGGTTTAAGGAAAACATGATTTTTGATGGTGGCACTTATGTTTTACATTTCTTTCAAAGATGTAATATTTTTCATCTTGGCCCATTTGGTAGCTAGTTTTAGAAAATTCCCTTTGGTCACCTCCATGATAGTTCTTACCCCAGAAGCTAAGACAACGGTATTAGGGTTCTGCTGAAAATCAAGCATTTTCATTCTGCCTCTGCAGTCAGGTACCAGGGAGACTGGTCATTAGGGAGGTCTGTGGACACAGCCTATGTCAGGGCTCAATCATCTGTCTCAACATGTACCCTAAGAGAAGAATGATTATGCTTTGGATCTCCAGATATCAGTGTTGGTTTGCATATGAATAACAGTAGTGTATTCTCTTTTCAGGATCTAACACCTTAAGTTTGTCTTGACTCAACAACAAAAACCTTTTTAAACCTTTTTCCTTTGCTTCCTGCCTTAATGCAATTTAAATGACTGTTTAACCTGTTTAACTATGCATACCAGTTTCTGTTTACTGTGTGTACCAGTTTCAATTACTTTCTTTACAATGACTTGGAAGCCTTTTCCACATCTGCATAGACCCACCCTAATCTCTGAAACCACTGGAAGGGGCCTTCTTTTCTTTTTCAAATTGACCCGAATTACATTGTCACCTCCCCCAACCCCCTTAATTCTGCCTCTTTTTAGGAGTCTATAAAATCCTTTGGCGGTGAGGGAACTGGGCAGATGGCCTTTGGATAGGAATCCTCCCACTTCCCAGAATGCAGGCATTTGGAATAACCTACTTTTCTTTCCACTGACCTTGTCTCCCAGTTTTTGGAGGCGGCAAGCAGCGCCAGAACCGGTGACAGCGGTAGGAATCCAGCCAGAGTTGGAACCATGGTGCTGAGCAAGGACCTGGTACAGACGGACCTGTACACGCTGCTCGGCGTGGAGGAGAAGGCGGCGGACACAGAGGTGAAGAAGGCGTATAGGCAGAAGGCCCTCTCCTGCCACCCAGACAAAAATCCGGACAATCCCAGAGCAGCTGAACTCTTCCACCGGCTTTCTCAGGCCTTGGCGGTCCTGAGCGACGCGGCAGCCAGGGCTGCCTATGACAAGGCCAGGAAAGCCGCGACACAGGCAGCAGACAGGTCGCAGAAACTGGATGAGCCCAGGAAGAGAGTGAAGCTCGACCTGGAGGCCGGGGAGCGGCAGGCCCAAGCCCAGGGCTGCGAGGGGGGGCGCCCGAGCTCCCAGACCCTAGAGCAGGAGCTCCAGCGCCTGCGAGAAGAGGGGTCCCGGCAGCTGGAGCCGCAGCAGAGGCTGATCCCGGAGCAGGCACGCAGGGACCGGGAACGGGGGCTGAGAGGAGAGACAGAAAGGCCCAAACGCAAAGGAACCCCCACGCTGAAGGTGAAATGGAAGTGCAAGGAGGACGCGGCCCAAGATGGCTACTCCAGAGACGTCCTCCTGCAGCTCGTTCCGAAGTATGGCGACGTGCTCAACCTGGTGCTCTCCAGGAAGAAGGCCCGCACCGCGGTGGTGGGGTTTGCAACCACGCGGGCGGCAGAGCTGGCGGTCCAGAATGAAGTGGGCCTGGTTGATAACCCCCTGAAGGTGTCCTGGCTGGAGGGACGACCCCAGGGCCAGGAGGACCCCAGGGCCGGGAGGACCCCAGCCACCCACGATCGTCTCAGGACTCCGTCTGGGAGCGACTATGACAGCCTGGTCATGATGCGCATGCGCCAAGCAGCAGCGAGGCAACAGCTGATTGGCCAGATGCGACAGGAGGCCGAGGGGCAGGCCTCGCAGTCTCCAGCCCTCCACCCACAGCCCCGTTCTTAAGTGTCACCAATAAAAATGTTAAAATGTAAATAAAAATAATACAGGCAATGTATTGGCTATACCAAGTTACTTAATCATGTAAAAATAAAGATGTGTGGTGTGAACTGAATTCGAAATTTTTTGAATGTCATTTAGAATATAAGTTGTGTGTAAATCAACCAGTGTACATTATGATAAACATCAGCTTTAGTTGTGAAAGTAAAACTCAAAGCACAAAAGCATAAAACCTAACACCTTGTTCTACCAGTGTTACATCGTTACATCTTTAAAAGTGAACAATACTGCAATATGGAATTTATGTAGCCAGTTCTGAGATACAGCAAGAAAACAATATCAGAAAACAGCTAATAACATAGTTAATAGCATTGTTTGGACAAAGGTTCAGAGGCATTAGAGACTTGAAAAGCAATTTTCTTAATTTGCAGGAAATAAATATTGAGATGTAAGTCTCATTGCAGGCAAAGCAAATAACTGCTTTGCACAGCACTGATGCCAGATCCTTCCCTGAGGGAAAATATTGCTAATTCAATGCTCTTTCCTGACACTTAGAGCATTGAGATCTCTCACCATGTTATGAGTGGTAACTACCATTGGCCCATGAGATGAAACCTGTTTGTCACTTTCCTGCTTTGAAACTGGGTAGGTGACCATGTATTATTAATTCAATACTGATCGTGGCAATAATGAAGGTGTATAGATGGCTAACAAGCTCCAGCTGCCTCACTTTCAGGATCTACTGCCACGTCCATGCCAAGGCTGCATGCTGTAAGGTTAAGGTGACCAGACGTCCCGCTTTTGGCGGGACAGTCCCAATTTTTAACAATTTGTCCCACATCCTGCGGCGTTTTAAAAAAGTCCTCATTTTTGGAAAGAATGCACGACAAGCTAGGGAACTGAGGGAGATAGACCAAATTTTTAATCAAGAACCCCTCCCCCCCAGTCAATGGTGTCCCACTTTACCAATGTTAAAATCTGGTCACCTTATGTAAGGTTGTTCCCTTCTAAGGCTTAACACTGCTCAATGCAAGCCTCTACAGGCAGTGTAGCTCCAGGGTTCCCCACTGACCTGCTGAAAACACTCAGAGTTGGCACTTAGTAAAGGCTCTTGCTGCTCAATCCATTTCTCTCCTTCCACAGGTGGCGGCCTATACTCCTTTCTAAAGGCTCTCCCATGTTTCTCTGCTCCTTTCTGTGGCCTTTTTCTTATACGCCTAATTCTATTAGACACTACTTCTCACAAGACCCTGACTCAGACACTGGTAGACCATAGGTGGTAGAGGTAAGTAGGCAGGAACTGATACTTTGGGCCAGTGTTGAGGATTCCAGAGCCAGTACTGAGGATTCCAAGGCAAGGCTTTCTAGGCTGGAAGTAGCAGTCGAGATAGGAAGATCACCTCCAGAAGGTGGATTTCTCTGGCAGGTCCCTGTCAGGAGCTAGGATAGAGGGCAAAGCACATTTTTGGGGTCTGTGTTCCTCTCTAGAAAATCCTGTAAGAAATGATGCTGAAACCACAATGGATCTCCTGCCCTATTTAGATGTGACTGCATACATGCTGAATTGAATCACCAACAATCTTGACTCATGGGTCATCTCTGATGCAATTAACGCTGGTGTCCATTTAGCAGCTGTGCCATATGTCTGGATACCGCTCAGATTTTGTACTAAAAATCTGAACTGCTCATTAACCAAGAACAATTTGCTACTTTTTTTTTTGGTCTACCTTATTAATGTAAGTTCAAGCCTGATAGGCTAATTCAAAATTTTATAACCCAAGGAACCCTGGCATATCAGTGATTCTATAGCACCCCAAGAATACAGAGATTATTGGGAGCTTGGTGAGAAACTCCACAAGATGGCATGGGAATAATTCATGTACATCCCCAGGTTATTACCGGTAGCTCACTGCCTCCTGGACATGCAATCTCACCACACCCTATACAGAATGATGACTGACTGGTGTTGTCATGGTCTGTCACATCTTCCCAGGCAGGAGCTATAACAATAAAGCAGCCTTAACACTCAGTCCTGACACTAGAAGGTTCTGATAAACTGGCCATTCCCACCACTGAGGTTCAATAAAGCACTGTGATGTGACTTGTGAAGACTGGCCACTCACTATTGTTCTGTTTCGATTAGAAAGGCATTTCAAAATATGTCTTGTTACTGGCTGATCAGGTGAAAGACAATTGAACCTAATATTACCTCATACAGAGCACTAAATTCAAGGATTAAAAATTAAAGGTAAACAGTAATATGAAAACTTGAGTTTAGAAGTTCTGTCTCATAAGGAAATTTTCTTAACTTACAAGGTAGAAACAAAAAGCAGTTTCAAAATGTGCTAAACCTTAGGATGAGCTGATTATTCTTAGATCTGCACAAATCATTTATCCTTGAAGGGATTACAGATCTCATCAAGTCAGAGCTGGAAATAGGCTCCTATAGGATCTGTGTAGATTATCAGCATATCTTCTAATGTAGAGATTAAAAAAAAAACACAAAAAAAACCCATAATTTGGTTTCGAAGCTTTGGCCATGATTGCAAACTGCTCTAGCCAATTAAAGCTCAGAGCTTAATGGGCTAATGAGGAAGGTAATGAATAAGATTAAGGAGAAGGAGCCAGGCTTCATTCATCTCAACCAATCAGAAGCCTCCAAAGAATCACCAGAGAAGAAACAGTTGATAATTCAAGGAACTGTTTATCTTTTCATTCCATATTTTTCCATGTACAAGACTATACTTTTGTCTAAAACTGTTAGACCAAAAATTAAGGGTCATCTTATACACAGGCCTAATCCATGTATTGATTTCTTAATGGTGGGCTAGAAAACTAGGAGTCATCTTATACACAGGAAAATACAGTATTTTCCTGTGCGCTTGTAATAAAAAGTTGAATAGAAAAGCATTTTTTTGATAGCCAGTCTCAGTAGAACCTGAAAGCCTGCCTAACTGAGGAGTAAACAGCCAATGGAGCCAATGAGTAGGTTGTTCCTCCAGGGAAGTAGCCTCAAGGTTATCAGATTCCTCAAATGGAAAGATGACAGGCAGTCATTTTGCCTAGTAAAGCAGATAATTAAATAGCTTGGATCATAAAGAAACTAATTCTAAACTCCTGAAAATTCAACTATTGAATTCAACTACATTGAAAATTTAGCACTGATGGTGTCAAATCTCAAATATGGAGCAGGCACTATGGATAATGCTTCCTACGTCCCACCTCCTGGGACTATCCGGGAGTTGTATTGTTCATACATCACAAAGAAGCCAGCAGAATCCATCTCATGCCTTACTCCCTAACCAGCTTGCTCCCAACTTCTTAGTTTTGGCTCAAAGTTTCTTCAATGAATTCAACCCTGACCACCCAATTTAAAATTTAGATCCTTGCATGCAGACATGCCTTAATCCCTCTTTATTCTACTCCATTTACAGTGTGAACACTTTAGAGAATTTATTTATGTTCAGTCTATATTAAGCCCACATTAAGTTAAGCTTCTTGGTGGCAGGGCTCTGTCTTTCATTTACTGAGTATCATATCAAGATTTACAATGGTATCTAACACATAGTAAGCACCACTGATGACTGCGCCCTCATCTTATACAGAAGAACCTAAAAATGAGATTTAACTAGTCTTTGCCAGTTCCTCCTAGGATGTATTACTTCCTAACTTGGCCTTCTGAGGATAAGTTTTAGAATCTTCCATTTGGTCTTCACATGCTGATATTTTTTACCCTGCAGGTAAAAACACAGTTTGCGGGTTGTGCATGCATTTTCAATCCAGTTATGCAGTCTGGTAGTAAGGAAATCATCCGTGGCTCTGTGGACATTGAGTTTGTGCCATGACTCCATTAATTATCTGGCCATGACTCCATTAATTATCTGGCCAACATGCAACTTCTCTTAACAGGTACACTATATTATGCTGTAGATTCCCAGACAGCACTGTTGTATTGGAACGTATGTCTAATAGTCATGAAATGCTTGGGAACAGAGATGCCCAGTGTGAGACTGAGGAGAATAGAATTAGGCCTTTGGGGAAATAAGAGAAATTATTACCATGTATATTTGCCATGGTGTACAGTCTTTCATCTTCAGCGCCTCGCTTTTATTCTGTGATTTCTAGGTCTGAAAAGTTCAGATCTGCACACTTAGCAAGAAATCATGACTATTATTCTGGTTGCAAAGACTGAGAATTATTGCCAGTCCAGCCATCTATCTTTTCCTTGATATGCCTTGTTTGTTAACCATTTTCTTAACTCTGGTCAGCCCTGTTAGCCTTGCCTCTCATTATAACTGTTCCAAACTTTGCTACGATGGTTATGTACTACCTCCTAGATTGTATTTTTGGGTTGTATCATTGCCACCATTTCTGAAAAGTCTTGATTTTAATGAGATTCTCTATTTGCAATTCTAGAATACACAAACAAATCAAAACAACAAAAAAAGTCATTACTGAATTTCTCAATGCTACTTCTCTCAATAGTGCATTACTTACTGTTTGATAAACAAAGTGGCCCACTGGGATGTTCTGCTGATGGAGTTTTCCTTCTGACATTTCAGCATCACATTCCTATGTTTTTTATCCTTCACTCATCTCTCAGACTTGACTCTAAGATGAGGGAAGGAAAATTTTGTGTTGATACCTTCAATTAGGAATTTGAAGATCTATAAATTTTCTTCTCCTGGGATTGTGATGATAGCAAAACAGGTGTCTGAGTTCATAATATGTAAGCTGATCTCAAGAACTTGCTGTTAGCCACTTACTCCAGATAATCACAGTGATCCGTCAACTGAGCTACTGTATTAGTGAGCTTTACCTCTGCAGGAATATTCCAGAATAAGATGTATAAATTTCATTTTCTTAGATAAAATAATCATCAAATTTGTATGGAACCACAAAAGACCACGAATCGCAAAAGCTATCCTAAGAAAGAAGGATAAAGCTGGGGGCCTCTCACTGCCTGACTTTTATCTGTACTACAAAGCCTCAGTAATCAAAACAGCTTGGTACTGGCAGAAAAACAGGCACATGGACCAATGGAATAGAATTGAAAACCCAGAAATAAACCCACAAATTTATGGACAGATTATTTTTGATAAAGGATCAAAAAATATAC
>PVKE010001581.1:33477-97244 GCA_004027555.1 Craseonycteris thonglongyai | reverse complement strand
TTATTTCTATTTTACTTTTTGACAGATAGAGAGAGAGACAGAGACAGAGACAGTTAGAGAACCGAACTGTGGGAACTCCCCAGTTCAGCACGTGGGTCCTGCCTGGGCCGGAGCCGGGATTCGATCCTCGGTCCTCATGGCCTCAAAGCGAGCGCTCAACCCGCTGAGCCGTCCCGGCTTTCCCCAAGAGGTTTTTTTTTTTAATTCCCACTTCTAAATTTAGTTTATTGGTGGTGTTTTTTGCAAAAGTGTGACAGGGTTTGTTACTGGCTGTGTAGGAACATATTTATGTTTGTATTGTAATCATTCAGAAGTCACTATAGCATTTAATTTTTTTGCTTTTAAGATGAGTTCCCAAAGCAGTCTCTTACATCTGTAACATCCAAGGAAAGATGTGTAGAATCTACAACTAGAGGATGATGCCAATAAACTGAGTCAAAATATCATATGAATACTTTAATGTAAAATGCTTAACACTTAAAATTAGCAAAGCTTCATTTAAATTAAAAGTCCATTTAATGAAAACTGGTTAGCCTCAAGAATTGTACAGTAGTTGATTTCTGCTATATAATGCCAGTCCTAATGCAAAACAGTAAGAATGGCATTGTTAACTCTCATTTCCTCCATTTGCTCTTCTAAACCCTAAGGGCTGAAGGAGGGGATACTCAGACAGACACACACAAAAACAAAATACAACCCCAATAAACTGCGTGTTATGCCTAGTAATTATAACCTATTTTGACTAGGCTGTCCAACCAAACAGCTGGAAAATAACTGCAGGTATCGATCCAGAGCTGAAAAGAGGTTTTATTTTTACAGCTTGGTATTTCTGCACTAGGTGAGAAGTCACAGTTTAAGGATGCATGTTCTGTAAATAGTAACTACATATACACATTTAGAGCCTGTAAACACTAGAAATATACATTAGAGTACCCTTACCAGGTACAGTTTAAAAAAGAAGATGAGGTAACATGTATCTCAAAGTCCACAGGGATCCTGCCTGAAGAGTTTGAACAGCTGCCAGATTCACTTCCATGTGCAGGGGGTTAAGGCCTCTGGGACCCTTAGGATTTGCCAAAACTAGATTCGCTGGCTTTCAGCATAGCAACTGCATCTTTCACTGCATGGTAGATAACATTCTTCACCTAAAGGAATGGGAGAATATGGTCAATTTACCATTAAATCTAAAATCTGTTACTAAAAATAAACCTTTCCACTACCAATTTTATCATTCTCTCAGAATTTAAAATTCAGTAAATGTCAGTACAGTGATACCTTGGAATCTGAATGCCCCAAAATTTGAACTTGGAATCCGAACCAAAAAAATCAAGCAAATTTTGCCTCAGAATCCAAACGCTGCTTTGGAATTTGACCAACACATTGTTCACGTGGGACGTATCGACTGTACGGCCCATAGCTTCATCCAAATGCCCACTCGTCCATGTAGGGAGGGAGAGAGAGACCCTGGAACCATTCCCTCTGGTGAAATCAAGGACCTTCTTAGCATGTGGTAAAAAACCCAGGCAAGCTATTGAGAAGTGGCACCCCAATAAAGCCCTAGTTGATAGATGTGTTGTTTGATAACATCATTGAACATTTCAGAAAAGTGCAAAAAGGTTGCCAACATCAGTTCACTTTGGAACGTTGGTTCTCAAAAGCAAACACAACCAGTGACCCCAAGCCCTCTACAAGTGGTCCCATAGCAAAGGGCATGAAAAGACAGAGAACACAGACACCTGAAGTTACCATGGAAGATGACTCTCCTTCCTCTTCCATCTCAAAGTATCCATATGTGTCACCATCATTTCTTTTTTAATTTTTATTTAAATATTACTAGTTAATATTTTACCTCAGAATTTATAAAATTAATATTCTACTTTTTTTTAAATGAAGAATATATATATTTTTTTAATATATATTTTTATTTATTTAATTATTTTGACAGAGAGAGAGAGAAAGAAATACAGAGACAGAGACAGAGAGAGAACTGAACTGGAGGAGCTCCCAGCCCAGCACACGGCTCCGCACCGGCCAGGGCCGGGACCTGATCCCGGGTCCCCGGCGCTGCAAAGTGAGCGCTCAACCCACTGAGCAATCCCGGCTTCCCTTAATATTCTACTTTAATGCAGTGTATTTACTGTTAAAATCATTTCGAAAATTTGAGTTCATGGCACCTAGGAACAGATTGATCCTGTTTCCATTATTTAAAAGGGGAGAACTTGTCTTGGAACTTGAACATTTTGGAACTTGAACAGGGTTCTGGGATGGCTTAAGTTTGAATTCCAAGGTATCATTGTACTTGAAAGGTTCCCTGGGCTCCTTTAGGCCAATGTTTCATGTCCATTTTAAACCCATGCCTCCTTCAAAGGACCTACATGAAATTATATGTTACATAGTTTACTATTAAAAACCTCTTAAAAAAACCCACCCTATCAGACCCTCTGGGTCCCAGAGATGTTCTGCCCTCCCCAAGGTTGAGAATGTGGCAGCACTAACTGTGTGTGTTTAAGACCCCACCTGGTAACTGAGCCAGGATCAGAAGTGAGATCTACCGGTATTTATTTTCAATACTAAAGACTTTCTCTTTAGGCACAGTCCCATACAGAACCTAAAAAATATCAAACCACGGTGAGATTTCCTTTGCTTATTCTCCCTTTGCCTAAGTAGACAGTGGAATTAGATATAAAGCCAGTTCATCAACTCACTGTACCAAGTGGGAGTTCACTGACTCTCTTTATAAGGTCAATAATGAGCCATGAAGACAATCAGAGAATGCAAGGCATCAGTGCTGTTTTACCTGTAATTTATCCTCATGATTGGTGTGGGTCTGTGACAGATAACGGAATTCCTGAGTAAGCCAGAAGCAGTGTTTAACATGCTCTGGAGAAACAAAATCTTCAGCCACTTTGATACAGCTGTATAAGTTATGAACCTGGAAAACAAGCCACATCAGTAACACACACAAGAGTTTGTGGTATAATGGCAACAAAGAACAAAGTAATGGTTCTTACCTGATGTGGAGCTCCTGCTGGGATGAATACCACATCCCCAAGAAACTGTACAATAGCCCAGCCTTGAACTCCATACTCTTGATGAAGACGCTTTCTTAGTGAACGGTCTAAATACCAGCTCTGATCATGAATGGGATCATGGTCTGCTGGGTTTTCTTGGCCTTGCTCTTCTGAAACCTAGAATATGTTCAAAATATTATGAAACTGAGCAACATGCTAAGGCCCAATGAGGGCATTTCCCCCCTGGACAGCGTGGGCAGTCAGTAACTCTAGGCCTTAACATAAGAGCCCTGTTGGCAGAAAGAGGTAAGTTGTACTCAAAGGCATTAACTGCACAAACTAAGGAAAGACTGAAAGAAAATGTGGCTTTCCTATAAACTATGACTGAGTCTACATATTTTTGTAAATGCTGTATTTGACAAGATTTTGGTTGAAACCTTTGAATATAAGTTGACCCAAACTCCTTAAAAAGACTTGTTTTTCACTTAATAAAAACCTATATTCACTTAATCTGAGTTATGAGAGTCCCAGAGACAGCTGTAGATTAAACTTGTTTATTCTAGATCAGGCAGCACAGACTAAAGTGTGAAACTATCAAAGAAACAATATGGTAACTCAGGTTTTCTTGAAGAGTCAAATAATTCTTAGCCAGAAACACTTTGAATCAAACAAATGCTGGTTAAGGACCTACTTGGTGATAGATGACAGGCTAGGAGTGTTCATATCCAACTACTTATGAACAACCAGCAGCCTCACTGGTGAACAGGTTCAAAACAGAATGCACCCAGCTTTCCAGTTGCCTACAATGTCCACACACAGTTCTTGCTGAATAACCGCCAACTACAGGACATACTTGGAATCCTCAAAACTCCTGCAACTCTTCCTAATGAGCTAATCTCCACAGGTCGGGCCTGAGACCTTCTGGCTCTACTACTAGGTGAGGATGGACGAAAACAATACTGTCATTTGTGACTTATTCAGAACATGCGAACCAAGGGCCCAAGAATGATACAAGAACTTATGAAGTGCTTAGGTTTTCAAGGCAGTAAAAACAAATACATGCTATGAGATGATCAGAGAAACTAACTCATAGAGCATAAAAACCTCTAAATACACTATAAAATACAGAGATAAGAAAGAAGACAGGGCTCTTCTCAGAGGTATGAGCCTAATCAATTAGAAGTCCTTGTTTCTTAGCAACCAGTTTCAGCAGATTTAACCTCTGAGGCTGTGATAACACCTGTTACCCAGTCAGTTTTGGCACATAGTAATTTATGACACTGCTATTCTCCATGCTTCTCCTCAAATGCCACAGGTAAGGAGCATACCTTTTTGAGGAATTCGCGTATCTTCTCCGTGTCTTTAGCAGCATATATGTGCCAAAGGGCCCCTGGCTTCTCTTTTCCTTCAATAAATCGCTTTATTGTGAGTTCATCAGAATCTCCATCTTGGATGGTTTTAAGGACTTCTGGAGCAAGAGAAAGCAAATATCAGACCACAGTCTCTGCTTTAGACAATAAGCTCCACTTTTATGCTCAGCACCCTACCTTCTTCTTGTTCACACTGTCCTTTGGGAATTCCCACATAGACCATGACATTAGCTGCATCAGATACATCTAAGTGAAGATTTGTTGTTCCATATTTCCGATCTTCTGGATTAATTAATCCTGCAAACAAATAAATAATGCTTTAAACTTACTTAGGATAGCAAAGGCTGCCACAGTCTTATATTCACTCCTGGGGGATACCTGGTCTTCAAATTTAAAAGCTTCCTCTCTAATCATGTAAAAGTAAGAGAACAGTATTTAATATAAAATTATTTTATACTTTCAACTTTGAAAGAAAATGATCTTATTAAATACTTAACTATAAAAATAAAAAGACAACTGGTAATACTAGGACTTCTATTTCTGGTGATAGGCAAAATAGGTCCCTGACAGGTCCTCCTACTGAGAACTAAAAATTCTGAATTTAAAAAAAAATAAATAAAATTTTTTTTAAATGACTCAATGTGCAAAGAAAAGAAGAAACACTCAGAAGCTGAAACTAGAAAGAACTTGGGAATGGCAAGGCAGACTGCTGAAGCTGGGATTTATCAAAAGGACATCTGCTCAACCAACTGAGCTCAAGCTTTGGTTGTCACAGCCAAGGAGAGCTCTGGGGCGACATAAACCACAGGGTCCCCTCAAGATGGGGAGTCTAAGAGAAACTTCTGTCACAGACACAGAAAGCTGGGACCTTAAATGGTTCTACACTCAGTGTAAGTGGGAATGCTGCTCAACATAGTCCTTGGTTCCCTCAACTGTAAAAGAGGTGAGCCAGAGCATGAAGTCCCATAGGTGCTCACAGTCCAAGACTCTGACCTCTTATCCCAGGAGAATGCTCATCTTACCCAGCAGTCAAGCCCTGGGTTCTCCTTGGACGGCCCAACCTGACATGAGGACTCTGCTTCTTGAATGGGCAGCAGAGGGAAACATGGCTTATGGTGGACAAGCAGGGGACCTTTTTAACCTGCCAGCCCAAGGGCCTTCTCTCTGGGGCCTATGGTTTTAGGAATAGCTCTATTCAGGAGGGGGCAGCCACAATTTCAACCTGGGACTGTGGCCTAAGAGCCCTGTTGTGTTTTCCTTTCTTCCCAATTTGCTGAAATATCAGCCCTAGGACTAGGTGAAGCATTAGGTATTATGGTACAGTCATAAAATATATAAGATTTGCTTTAAAATGGTAAAGGAAAAATAAAAAGGGAAGGGATAATGAAATAATTATGTACAAAATTGATAGCTGTTATAACTGTGTAATGAGTGTATGAGGAGTCACTGTACTAGATTCTCAAGTTTTGAGTGAATTTGGAAAATATAATAAAAAGTGAAATTTAAGAAGAAAAAAGTAATTAGCATGATAAAAGAAAAAATGAACAGTTATATATGACAGCAAATATCCAAAACTCTGATTCTACTTATATGAAGCTAAAAAAGACAGGTTAAAAACTGAAAAGAATATTCTGCAGGAGTACAAATACATATGGTAAAATTATAAATGTAAGGGGACGATAAACACAAACTTCAGCATGGTGGTTAACACAGGGCAGAAGGAAGGAGCTTGGAGCTGGGAAAACAGCGAGGAAAGGCAACAGGCGTCAGAGTCTGGTCACACACTGCCTGCTGATTTGACTAGTACCAAATTGAGTGAAAAAAAAAGCTGTGCAAATGGAGGAAGGAAATGACACCCATCCAGCCATCAGTCTAAAGTCTACCCAGTCCCAGCTACGGGTAACATCGATAAAACCAATCTCTAACCTGCAGAAGCTTGAAATCAGATGGAACAAAGATTATGAAAACAATGGTTCCAGGGAAAGGATTCCCAGAAAATAGAAAATCCTGAAACAAAACACCATGGACTTTTAGGAAAAGAACCATAAACTGACGCAGTAGAGCTTCTGGGTGACAGAGTACTGGGGTTGGGGGAAGAGTAAGAGAAATTGGCTCTAGCTTGGAAATCAGGAGGCCCAAGTCCTAGCCCTAGACCTGCCAGCAGCTGCCCCTTTGAGATCCTGAGCAGGCCAATATCCCTCTTATTGGCCTTAAGCTCTGGTCCCCATTTGTAAAACTGGTGATGGTGTTTAAACTGGAGAGAGGTTGATCTCTATAAAAAGTCTTTTCATTCTACTTTGTGAGGAGTCACAGCTCAGTTACCCAACCTCTGAAAAATGACTGCTATTTAATGACGTTTGTAATAAGGTATAAGAGTACAGGAGATTGTATGGGGAAAGGACAGGATAGTTGCTTCAGATAGAGTTTGGCACCTACTGTGGTTCCAGTGAGTTCTGTAGCCAGAAGAGGGGGGCGGAGTCTTACTAAAGCCCTCACACTATGGCCTGGATTATAAAAGGGGCCAAGATATGGAGGCAACCTAGGTATCCATCAATGGAATAAATAGATAAAGAAGAGGTGGTTTAATGGAATATTACTCAGCCATAAATATATATATATATATATCTTGCCACCTGCAACAGCATGGATGGACATAGAAAGTATTGTGCCCAGTGGAGTAAGTCAGACAGAGAAAAATGTTGTATGATTTTACTTATATGTGGAATCTAGAGAACAGGGCAAATAAACCAACAAAACAAACAAGCTCATAGATACAGAGAACATTTTGATGGTTGTCAGACTGGGGAAGAAGGCTTAGAGAAATGTAGAATGGGGGATGGGATTAAGAAGTACAAACTGGTAGTTACAGAATAGTCATGGGGACGTATAGCATGGGAAATATAGTCAGCAGTATTGTAATAAGTATGTATGGTGTCAAATGGGTACTGGATTTATTGGGGTGATCATTTCTTAAGTTATATAAATATCTAGTCATTGTATACCTGAAACTAATAAACATTGTAGGTTAATTGTAACTGGGAAATTTTTTAAATTTAAAAGAAATTCTTAAGACCAGGGAAAAGGTCTATAATCTACAAAGGAAACCCCATTAGATTATCATCAGATTATTAAACAGAGAACTTAACAAGGCAGGACAGTGGAATGAAATATTCAAAGTACTGAAAGAGAAACGATCAGCCAATACTAATATAGCCAGCAAAGTTATCCTTTAGATATAATATTAAGAAATAAAGGTTTTCCCAGACAAACAAAAGTTGAGGGAATTTACCACAAGACCTACATTATAAGAAATGCTAAAAGGATTCCTTATACCTGAAACAAAAAGACAAAAGTATACACAAACTTTTGCAAGATGACAGACAGAAGCATGAAATTGCAATTCTATTTCAGAATAGGGTATTAAACACTTAATTACAACATAATGTTAAAGGGAAAAAAAGCATTCTAAAAAAGATAACATCTGGGGAAGCCAGGATGGCTCAGTGGGTTAAGCGCTCACTTTGCAGCCCCAGGGACCGAAGATTGAATCCCGGCCCCAGCCCATGAGGACCCATATGCTGAACTGGGGAGTGCCCCCAGTTCAGTTCTCACCAGGGTGAGACCCCAGCCCAGTTCCTGCCCTGCGCAGCCCCACACCCACCTGTGGAATGGAACTATGTGGAAAAACCAATGATGTGCAACTATGGAGACTGCTCTGGGCCCTCCCCCTTCTCTCTGTCTCTGTATCTCTCTCTCTCTGTCAAAAACAAAAATAAATCTTAAAAAAAAAAAAAATAATAACATCTGAAATTTGGAAACAAATGTATAGCATAAAAAGGGATAATTTGTAACAATAAAAACAAAAGTGGAGGAGACTAAATGTGCACAGCTGATAAAATATAATCAAAAGAAAAAGGACTGTAGTATGTACAAGATGTTTTTTATATAAACCTATTATAGCCACAAAACAAAAATCTAGAGCTCAGACACATATGATAACGTAAGAAAAGAGGAAACAGAAAATATCATAGAAAACTAAAAAACTAAAATAGGAGACAGAGTACAAGGGGAATAAAACAGATACAGTGCAATGAGAAAACAAAGGATAAAATGGCTGTAATAAATCCTCATATACCAATAATAACCTTAAATATAAATGGAATGAACTCACCAATCAAAAGGCAGAGACTAGTAGGATGAATTAAAAATCAATACCCGACTACCGGTATATGTTTCCTTCAGGAAATCCGTATCAGCTATAAAGACAAAGGCTTAAGACAAAGGGGTAGAAGATAATACTCCAAGCAAATGGCATCCAGAGAAAAGTAGGTATAGTTGTACTTATATCAGACAAAATAGATGCCAAGACAGAAAATGTATCAAGAAATAAAGATGAAAAAGATGGACATTTAATTTCTTTTTAATATTTAAAAATGTTTCCAATTACAGTTGATATACAATATTACATGAGAAGGGACCCCCCCCAAAAAACTGAAATTTATTCATAAAAAATTGTGCCCATTTCATGATGGGCGATTTACACAAACAATGTGTGGCATGACAATGCACCTGCCTATACCACACTGAGTGTTCAGTAGTTTTTGACCAAAAATGGCATGACCCTTGCACCCCACCCTCCCTATCACCCAGTCTCTCCCTGAATGACTATTTTTGTTTCCCTGGGTGAAAGAAATCCTCAAAGGGAAGTGTTTTGCCAATGTGAAGAGGTGAAACAAACAAAAAAATGGCCAAAACACTAAAAGGCATCAAAATCCACATGTTCAAAAAATTTTTGAGCAGTGGAAAAGGCATCTCAATAGGTGTATTGTATCAAACTGTGAGTATTTTGAAGGTGACTGAAGTTTAAATATGTAAGAATTAGTATACAATTTTTAGAATACATTCCAGTATTTTTGCCCCCCCCCCCCGATGTTGGGGCACAAACTTGTCTGAATAAATTTAAGAAGACTTAAATCAGACGAAGCATATTTTCCAAATAAAAATGGTTGGAACTGGAAATTAACTACAATAATAAAGGTAAAAAAACCCCACAAGTATTTAGAAACTAAACAACATGCTACTGAACAACTGAGCAAAGAAAAGAGATCAAAAGATACATATGACAAGTGAAAATGAATATATGGTAAATCAAAATTCTGCAGATGTAGCAAAAGTGGTACTATGAAAGAAGTTTATAGCATAACAGGCCTACTTCAAGAAACATGAAACATCTCAAATAAACAATCTAAAATTACAACTTAAAGAACTAGAAAAGATAAAAATAAAAAATAAGCCCAAAGCGAGCAGAAGGAAGGATATAATACAAATGAGAGCAGAAATAGATGAAATAGAGAATAACATGAAAAAAAATACGAAACAGGGAGCTGGTTCTTTGATAAGATAAATAAAATTGACAAATCTCTGGCTAGATTCACTAAAGAAAAAAGAGAAAAGACTCAAAATCTGAAATGAAAGAGAAGGATGCCACAGAAATACAAAAGGTCATACAAGAACACTATGAAAGGCTATATACACCACCAAATTTGACGACTTAGAAGAAACAGACAATTTTTAGAAATATATAACCTTCCCAGAATGAGCTAGGAAGAATTAGAAAACCTAAATAGACTGATCCCTAGGTATGGAAATTGAAACAGTAATCAAAAACCTCCCAAAAAACAAAGGTCCAGGATGAGATGGCTTCACTGGTGAATTTTACCAAATATTCAAAGAAGAATTAACACATATACTTCTCAAACTCTTCCAAAAAATTCAAGAGAAGGGAAGGATCCCATGTTCATTTTATGAGGCCACCATTATTCTGATTCCAAAACCAGACAAGCACATTACAAAAAAAAAAAAAAAAGATTATAGGCCAATATCACTTATTAACATAGATGCTAAAAAATCTCAACAAAATATTATCAAGCCAGATTCAGCAATCACATTAAAAAGATCATACACCATGACCAAATGAGATTTATTCCTGGGATGCAGGTTTGGTTCACTGTCTGCAAATCAATTAATGTGGTACACCACATAAAGAAAACAAAAGATTAAAAATCATATGATCATTATCAATAGATGCAGAAAAAGCATTTAATAAAATCTAGCATCCATTTAGGATAAAAACTCTCAGCAAAGTGGGAATAAAGGGAATATACTTCAACATAATAAAGACCATATATAACAAACGCACAGCTAACATCATACTCAATGGTGAAAAGCTAAAGGTGTTTTTTTCTTACTACCGGTATTAGGAAAAGACACCAAGAATGTCAACTTCTACCACTTTTATTCAATACAGTATTGGAAGTCCTAGCCACAGCAATCAGACAAGAAAAATAAATAAAAGGTATCCAAATTGGAAAGAAAGAACTATCATTATTTGCAGAGTGTATGATATTATATAGAGAGAACCCTAAAGAGTCCACCAAGAACACTATTAGAACTGATACAGGGGAAGCCGGGATGGCTTAGTGGGTTGAGCGCTCACTTTGCAGTGCCGGGGACCGCGGATCGAGTCCCGGCTCTGGCCCGTGCCGAACCATATGCTGAACTGGGAGCTCCCCCAGTTCAGTTCTCTCTCTGTCTCTGTATCTCTCTCTCTCTCTCTCTCTCTCTCTCTGTGTCAAAAAATAAATAAATAAAATTAAAAAAAAAAAAGAACTGATACATAAATTTGGTAAAGCAGCAGGATACAAAATTAATATGCAGAAATCAATTGCAGTTTTATACATCAGTAAAGAAGTGTAAGAAAGACATTAAGGAAACAATCCCATTTACAATTGCATCAAAAACAATAAAATTCCTGGGAATAAATTTAATCAAATAAGTAAAAGTACTGAAAAAATTCTGACATTAAAGAAAGAAACTGAAAGATATAAATAAATATAAGCATATACCATGCTCATGAATAGGAAGAATTACCATCATTAGAATGTCCATACTATCTAAAACAATCTAAGATTCAGTACAGTGCCTATCAAAATACCAGTGCCATTTTTCATAGGACTATACAATTCTAAAATTTATATGGAAGCACAAAAGACCCTGAAAAGCCAAAGCAATCTTGAGAAAGAACAAAGTTGAAGAGGTATTATACTACCTGATATCAAACTATTTTACCAGGCTTTGGCAATCAAAACAGCATCATGGTACTGACAAAAAAGTTCACACACAGACCAATAGAACAGAATAGAGCCCAGAAATAAACCCACATCTACAATGGCAACTAATCTATGACAAAGAAAGGTAGAACATAAAATAGGGTAAGGACAGTTTCTTTTTTTTTTTATTTTATTGGTTTTTTTTGACAGAGACAGAGAGAGACAGAAGGGGGTGGGCCCAGAGCAGTCTCCACAGTTTTCAACATGGTTTCGTTCCACACAGGTGCGAAGGGGCCACACAGGGCAGGAACTAGGCTGGGGGCCTCCCACATAGGAGGCATGCCAGAGGCCCAGTGTGGGGTGGGGGAAGAGCCGAACTGGGGGCCTCCCGCATGGGAAGCACACTCCAGTTCAGCATATGGGTCCGCATACGCCAGGGCTGGGATTCGACCTGTTCCTGGGGCTGCAAAGCGAGCACTTAACCCACAGAGCCATCCCAGCTTCCTGAGATAGTTTCTTTAAGAAATGATGTTGGAGGGATGCCGGGATAGCTTGCCTTGCAATTGCAAGGTTCAGGGTTCAATTCCTGGCCCTGACCCATGCAACCCCATTTGTGGAACTGCGGGGTAATCAGTAACCACTGGGATGGCTCAGGGGCGAACGTTCTCGTCTCTAGTGCAGGAGGTCCCAGATTCAGTTCCTGGCCCACATGGCCCTACATCTACCTGTGTGGAATGAAACCATGTCACAACTAACGGATTTATAACAATGGAGACTGCTCTGGGCCCTCCCCACTTTTCTCCCTCTCTCTCTTGCTCTCTCTCACCTTCTCTAAAATAATGAAATAAATCTTTAAAAAAAATGTAATGTTGGGAAAACTGGACAAATACATGCAAAAAAAAGAAATGAGGCCACTTTCTTATACCATATAGAAGAATAAACTCAAAATGAATTAAAGACTTAAATATTAAGACCTCAAAACATAAAATTCCTGTAAGAAAGCTTAGGCAGTAAATTCTCTAACATCCCTCTTAGTAATATATTTTTGGATATGATTCCTTGGGCAAGAAAAACATAAATCAATGGGACTAGTCAAACTGAAAAGTTTTTGCACAACAAAAGAAACTAAACTATCAACAAAACAAAAAGCCTGCTAAATAGGAGAAGGTATTCACCAATGATGTAGTTATAAGGGGTTAATATCCAAAAGATATAAAAAACTCATACATTAGCACAATTAAAGACAATTAAATTAAAACATGGGCAGAGGACCTGAATCGACATTTCTCCGAAGAGGACTCCATATGGCCAATACACATGTGAAAAGATGCTCAGCATCACTAATCATCACAGAAACGCAAATGAAAACCACAAAGAGGTATCACACCTCACACCTGTCAGAATAGCTATCATCAATAAATCAACAAACAAGTGTTGGAGAGGATGTGGAGAAAAGGGAACCCTCGTGAACTGTTGATGGGATTACAAATTGGCGCGGGCACTACTGCAAACAGTATGGTGGTTTCTCAAATAATTAAAACTAGAACTACCTTATGACGCAGCAATTCTATTTCTGGGTATGCAAAGAAATCCAAAACACTAATTTGAAAAGCTGTATACACATCCCTATGAACTGCAGCATTATTTACAATAACCAACATATGGAAACAACCTAGATGTCCGTGACAGATACTTAATGGAATATTACTCGGCCATAAAAAAAAAATGAAATTTTACCATTTGTGACAGCATGGATGGACCTAGGGGGTGTTATACTAAGTGAAATAAGCCAGACAGAGAGAGACAGATACCATATGATTTCACTGATACCTGGCATCTAAAAAACAAAATATATGTACAAAAAAACAGAAACAGACTCATAGGTACAGAGTAGAAAATTATGGTTGCCAGACTGAGGAGGTGTTGGGGAGATGGGTGAAAAAGGAAGGGATTAAGAAGTGCAAATTGGCAGTTACAAAAAAGTCATGGTATGCAAAGTACAGCATAGGGAATATAATCAATAATATTGTAATAAGTATATATGCTGTCAGATGGGTACTAGACTTATTGGGGTGATCACTTCATATGTTATATAAATGTCTAACCACTATGCTGTACACCTGAAACTAATATAATGATGAATGTAATTGAAAAAAATTTTTTTAAATAAAGTTGTACTACTGAATTTTATATGTTTTTAACCAATGTTACTTCAATAAATTTAACTCAAAAAAATATTTAAAGGATTATTAAGAAACATGTAAAGATTTTACAATATAATATTAGGTATAGAAAAGAGAAACAACTGCATATGTCTTACAACTACAACTATAAAAGAAATTTTAATACACATACACATGACCAAGGAATGAAAAGAAAATATGCAAAAATGCAGCCTATTGCTGTGTTAAATGTTAGGATTATAGATGTTTTTCTTCTCTCTTTCCCTAAAAATAAATTTTCCAAACACTTTGATTGGCTTTACCACCATTATAACTTTTTCAATTAGCTATTTCCTCCTTACCGTATGCATTATACATCTTGGGGCCTAGATCTGGCCTAACAAAGTAGTTTGGCAGCCTAGAGGCCAAGTTCAGTTTGCCGTCTCTCCGTGTGTACTCAGGCAGTGGGATGTTGGCCATCAGATCATCAAACCTGTTACAAAACAAAGAGTTTGAAAAATAAGCTTGCTTTTCTAATTCATTATTGTGTTATTTGTTTTGTTCCTTCTACATAAAAAGAACTATTTTGTCTACACAATGACATCACTACAGTGCACTGAACCCTGGCATGTCTGATCCCATTACGGCCTCCAATTCTGCACATCTTAGCTGCCTCTTCCTTGAAAGGGAGCTGCAGGAGAAATTTTCATTAGTCAGCCAGATCTAAAAACCAGTGATTTCTTTATCTCATTAAAAAATATACATCTTCAAAGTTTAAAGACTAGAAATGAGAAATAAGCACCAGTAAAACAATGGGAATGTTCCTATTTCCCTGAAAATTATTTTCTCACCCCCATCAAAAAAGAATTCATCCTACCAAGTCAAGAACAGAATCATCTAACTCCAAGTCTATATCATACCTGGAAGGCATCATATCTCTAAAATCTTCTCCTGGTGGCCAGTCCTTAAGTTTCAACACCATTGGTTCTTTTTCGTTTTTCAATCGGTCTGAAAAAAAGAGTCAGAATAACTAAACTGTTACTATTCATAACTCAGAAACAGAACAAAATAAATGGTAAATTAGCACTTTATGCTTAACAATGCAAACAAAATTTGTCTCTAAAAATCTTCATAACCTGATATATTTAGTATTCAAATATTATTTTCTTTAATATTCTCCTCTGTCCATTGCTAACCATTTTCTACAGTCCCAAGAAATCCAGTTATACCCAGGAGGCAGCAAGAGGTAGCAAAATAAAGATCACCAACTCATTTGTATCAGGGCTCTGTCTTTTCTAGATGCTTATTTAAACTGCTACTCATTCTTTGAGATTTCAGCCACTTCCTTTTGCCCATTACACATACTCATGGCTGGTGTGTTTTGACAGCTATCCCTCTCACTCAGATCCAATCTCCTTCCTTGTATCCAGAGTTCTGGAAGAAGTGAGCAGCTCCCCAACTAATGAACAGCAATGTACTTTAACAATCAAATGCCACGGGGAAAAACAAACAAACAAACAAAAAAGTTTTCTGAGGCTAGCATGAAATAGAAATAACTTATTTTACTCTGTGAGACTGAAACTACCTGATGTTCTATCCAGGGAGGACTAGAAAACAATAGGGCCCACTCTTTGCCTCCCAGTCTTCTGGATGATACACAGAGTTTAGTCAGAAATATTTTCTTGTAACAGAACTATTATCATTGTAGGTAATGCCAAGGAACCAGAACCAAGGAGCTCTAATTGGAAAAAATATACTGATAATTATGACTAACAGCAATGACAACCATTATTTCATTTATTCCTGTGTTTCAGTCTTGCTAAATATTGTAATGATTAAATCCTTACAACTAAACCCAATATCCCAATGAAATTAAGCACTATTTAATATTCACAATTTTTAATGAGGGAATTGACAGATGCCCGAGGTCATCAAGAATTGAAACTGGGAGAAGCCATGATGGCTCAGTGAGTTGAGCGCTCACTTTGCAGTGCCGGGGACCAAGGATCGAGTCCCGGCACCGGCTCGTGCAGACCCATATGCTGAACTGGGGAGTTCCCCCAGTTCAGTTCTCTCTCTGTCTCTGTCAAAACCAATTAGAAAAAGATCTCATTAAATAAAAAAAAAAAGAATTGAAACTGGAACCCAGCTTGAATTCTTGAGGACTAACATTTGTATAATATTTTAACTTTAACTAGGTGCCCAACCCAGGAGGCAACAAAGATAAGAAATCATAGGGTATGGTGTATGTCTGCAACACCAGCAGCATTTCAGCGTGGGTGGTGTGCTCGGGGTGTGTGTAGCAGAACCAATCATCAGTTTGGAAAAGGCAAGTTGTGATTCACTCTGGGCTCCTTTAACCATTTATAGCCATCAGGAAATTTGAGCCTTAGAAAAAAAAAAAATCACCAAGCTCATTTAATAGCAACTACATATCAAGAGTGAGGATGTGAACCCAGGTCTAAGTGAAAGTGTACTGTGGTCACCGTGCCATTAGACCCCTTTTCAAAGGACATGCTGCCCAGACACAGCTGGGTCTGCCTCAGCTGCAGAGAGCCACCTCACCAGGTCACTGCCCTTCCCAAGGCACCCGTACCTAGAGCCTGAGGGAGGTAGGGAATAAAGGCCCTGACACTTTCCACTTCAACCCAATCTGAGACAGTGAGGGCCAATACTTATTCCACAACTCCTTGCCACACTGTGGAGGCTTTGTTGAGCCCACATTGTAGCTCACTCCTTTTCCTGCCCAGTCCTGCTTCCCAATGCTCTCCTTATTTCACAGATATTGATCTGTAGGCAAATATCTTATATCTGAAACTCCATCTTAGCATCTCCCTATGGAAAACACCATCATATCTCATACAGAGCTAGATATAACTTTGTTATAAAGTCTGTGCAACACCTGTAAATGTGGGTAACATGGAACTAAGGGAGCAGGAGATTAAAAGAAAGTATGTCTAAAAAGAATGACAGTGATGAATGAGCTTAAATGAATTACTGTTTCTAAAGAAGGAACTGGCCAATCCTTCCAGCAGAGAAGGAGCAGAGTGACCCATGCCTATGCTAACGTGAACCACAGGGCCCACTGCAGACTTCACGTTCTTGAAAACAGTTTACTGACTGGTTATCCAGAGAGTGGGGCCATACCTCAGCACAAAACACACCAGCCTTCTTATTGCCACAATCCCCTCTTACCCAGCTGAAGTAGACAGTTATAAGGCGACCCTGTATTAAACGAATCCACATTCCCTGGCACTCACTCTCAGGCCTACTTACATTGTTAAACAATAATAAAAATAAAAAAGAAAAGTAAAGAAGGATATCTGCAAGTAAGACACACACAAAACCAGCAGCCTTGAATCATATGCCCTGGCTCTGTGCTCCCCTCCTGCTGGTCACAAGTGGAAGCGTAGCATTCCTGTCAAGGAGGCACTTGAAGACATGACCAAAACCTCACTTTTCTAAGAAACTACAAAGTAAATTTGTCTCAGCTAAAAAACAACAACACATAAACTTTGTAAACACAAAGAGGCGGCGAAGACAAGTGACCAATTTCAAACTTCAAATGCCTGGAAAATGTTGTTGCCACCGTAGGGCATCTGACTCCTGCTGTTTCAGGCCCCTCCTTTCACATCCTCAACACCCCATAAAAGGTCTTTAATACATACTTGGAACATCTTCAAATCCATCCCAGAAGTCTCCTACTGTGGCTCCTGTGATGATTTCATTGGTCCTACAATTAACTAGGTCAACTTCCTGGCTTCCAAACTCTTTCCTGAAGGATTCAGGTTTCCAAAGTTCAGTGTTCAACTTGTGATGCACTCCTGACACCATCACTGGCTAAAGAAGAGAATGGAGACTTTAGTCTGGACCTCCCCAGCTCTGTCCCCACACCTTTGGTAGCCCCCATTCAAATCCCTGCTGGCTTATTTCTCTGTGGGTCATCTTGTCTCAGATCTCAAAGTCCAGCTTAATTCTCTGAGCTCCCATAGCATTCCTTATCTTCACCACTCACCCATTACACACACCACTTGCTCTCAAACTACTTGTTAGCTTCTAGGAGCAAGGATCACACCTTCTGACTCAGATCCCATTATTCACAGAATATCTGTATAAAGGCTCAGGGCAAGGTAGAAAGTGTGAAGGAGACACAAAAGCTAGCGGGAGAGCCTTGTCCAAACAAGGTACTGCCACCAGCCTCCAGCCTGTTGTTACCAGGAAGGAATATGAACCTTTGATTACCTAAGACAAGTCAGAACTTCTCATCTTTATGTGAAATAGCCTGACTAAAATATTGGCATTGAGTTCAATTTTTTTAAAACATTAAGTTATCCATGTTGGTGGTTTGTATTCAGCCAGTCATTATGAGTAAATTTTAGTTAGTGCACAGGGCTGAAAAAAATCTGTTTTACAAAATTTTCAGTTGTTGTTAAATACATACATTTTTCTATAGGGCTATTGCCCAAGTCCTGGCCTTGTCCAAGAGCAAAGGACTCCATTTGGCCCACGAGAGAAGCCAAAGATTCAGAAAATAAGAACCAAAACAGGAAAGCAGGGAAGGAGGTCTATAAAGCCATTTATCTCCCAAACTATCAACCCAGACTTAAGATGGAACAATGCCACCCTGAAAAGCAGGCCCTGTGGGAGACAACTATGGGACACACAACTATGATATTTTGTCTAATCTCCCAAATCCCATCAGCCTCCTAGTCATACTCCCACTTCCCCTGTTGAGATTTATCATTTAAGAATCAGAGTCCAGAATGCTCTCATCAAAAAACCAATGGTGGGAAAGCTGGGAAGGCTCAGCGGGTTAAGCGCTCACTTTGAAGCCCAGGGGACCAAGGATCGAATCCCGGCCCCGGCCCCGGCCCATGCAGACCCACATGCTGAACTGGGGTGTGCCCCCAGTTCAGTTCTTGCCGGGACCTATGTGGGAGGCTCCTGGCCCGGTTCCTGCCCTGCACAGCCCTGTGCTCGCCTGTGGAGTGAAACTATATGGAACAATTAATGTCAACTGTGGAAACTGCTCTGGGCCCTCCCCCTTTTCTCTATCTGTCTCTGTTTCTCTCTGTCAAAAAATCAATAATAAATCTTGAAAGAACAACAAAAAACCAATGGTGACTGCTCAGAAGCAATCAAAATGTCATTGGAAACGACAGCTCAGGAATGTCTGCTTGGAAAAATATGACTCACAGCCACACTCTGTCTTAGTTACTTCACCCTAAACAATAAAATATAAAAATAGGAGATAAAGTATCTATCACTTGTAACAGTGGGTGGGAGGGAAGAGAAAGTTGGGTGGGGGTGTCAGAATCTGCCAAAGGTACTGAGAAGGGGGGATCTGAAATGGGTCAGGGGAGTAGAGGACCCTCTTACCTGCCCTTGTTTCCAGCACTCCCTAAACACGTTCCAGTTGCTCTTGTTGTTGGGATCTTGCAGGCACAGCAAGCGATTATCACACAGCCAATAGTGAGGAGTGTCAAAGCCCAGAATGCTGGGCTTGATTGTCAGTCCTTGAGGCCTCTTAGATAATTCAGAGGAAGTCTTATTTTGCACCAAGGAGGCAAAGATGTCATCAAGGACTTTTGGTGTATTCTTGAGTCCATTTTCTGTCTGAATTTGAGAAAGAACACAGGTCTTCAATATGTCATTCCCTACCATCATAAACCCATTTCTGTAATGGTAGGCCAAGCACACACTGCATATCCAGAAGAGTCCAAGCCAGGACGCCGAGACAAAACAGTAAGTCCCCTCCCCCTACTTGACATCACAACTCACAGAAGTGCATACAGGAAAAAATACAAGAAAATAACCCAGCCCAGTACTACTCTATAATCCGTGAAGCCCACCTGTACCCATGAAGGAAAGCCTAAGATTTATATCCCTCTTTTGACTTTCTGTTTCAAGTTCTCGAGTCTCTCCCTGTTCTGCCTATAATGATCTTTACTAGGCAGTGTACAAACAATAAAACAAATGCATACCTTTCCTGTAGAGGAATTCAAGAGATTTCGGAGGAAACCAGAATTGTTGCTTACAGGTGTCAAAATTGTGCTGTTAAAGGTATGGAGGACTGTGCTGGATTTGCTCAAAGGGGGTAGGGGTGGAAGGCATTTGATTTCATTCTTTAAAATCGGCATCATTGGTTGTTTTTCTAAAAACAAAAACAAAAACACCCAAATGGAAAAGCATTATGAAAGGCAAATTCCCTACTAATCTTCTATTAGCAGAGTTACTTTGGAACTTGGTTTTATTATTGGCACCAAAAAACTTAAAAGAGGATAAATATTAATGACATTATTGATTGAGACAAGGATTTCTAATTGGTATTAAAATAATATTCAACATTCAAGGTGATACTATGGTAAATGGTATTTTTTGAACTTCTTTTTTCTTTCTTTGTTCCTAGTATATAAAATATAATTGATTTTTGTAAATTAACACTGTAACTAGTAACCTTGATAGGTACGTTATTAAATATAGATTCTTTTAAATTTTTCACATGTATAATCAGATTGCCTATAAATATCAACAGCTGTATCTTTCTTTCCAACGCTATTATCTTGTTTGCCTTAATGCGGTAACTATGGCTTCAGTATAATGTTTTTAATAGTAACAGCAGGTACACTTGTATTTTCCCTCAAGACAAAGGGAAACTGTAAAAGTAATATTTAATCAATTTTTAAAATTCAATCATTATTTGTTTTATTGTAGAAACTGACAGTTTTAGTGTAGAAATTCATTATATTAAGGATATTCCCTTCTGTTCCTAATTTAAGATTTAACTGACTTAAAAGAAAGTATGAGGGGAAGCCGGGATGGCTCAGTGGGTTAAGCGCTCACTTTGCAGCGCTGGGGACCGAGGATCGAATCCCGGCCCCGGCCCTTGCGGAACCATATGCTGAACTGGGAGCTCCCCCAGTTCAGTTCTCTCTCTGTCTCTGTCTCTTTCACTCTCTCTGTCAAAATAAATAAATAAAAATATATTAATATAAAAAAAAAAGTATGAATAAGTAGTGAATTTTAATCTTTTCTGTCTCATCATATAATTTTTCTCCTGTTTTATTTTATTTTACTTATTTATTTATTTTTATTGTTTTTGACAGAGAGAGAGAGAGAGAGAGAGATACATAGACAGAGAGAGAACTGAACTGAGGGAACTCCCCAGTTCAGCATATGGGTCCACTGGGCCGGGGCCAGGATTCAATCCTTGGTCCCCAGTGCTGCAAAGTGAGCGCTTAACCCACTGAACCATCCTGGCTTCCCCTCTCCTTTTTTTTTTGAACATTCAACTACATCTGCATTTCTGAAGCCCTTGTTCATGCTGTGTAATAGTGTTGGATTCTAGTCACTGAAATTTTGTTTAAGATCTTTGCATGAAAGAAACTGACCTGCAATTTTTATTTCTTTTAACATAGCCAGAAAGTAGAATCATGTAAATTCTAATCTAACTACCTGATTCCAAAGGCCATGTTCTTTGTATTATCATCAAGAATCCTGAGACAACAGCACAGATGAGAAAAATAACACTGAAGCCAGAACATTCCAATTTAGTAAGGTGACCAGATTTTAACATTGGTAAAGCGGGACACCATTGACTGGGGGGGGGGGGGGGGGAAGCAGGGGGTTCTTGATTAAAAATTTGGTCTATCTCCCGCCGTTCCCTAGCTTGTCGTGCATTCTTTCCAAAAATTGAGACTTTTTTAAAACGACGTGGGACAAATTGTTAAAAAAGCAGGACATCTGGTCACCTTAAATTTAGACAAAATAGGAACTGCATATACAGTAAAAGTAAAAGGCCAAATAAATAAATAAATAAATAAATCTCAATCTCAACCTCAAAGTTCTATCTTCAGCTAAAATTGTCTTCGCAGGTGCTACACTTTGAAATACATACTTGCATTTATGTCAGGTCTTAGGATGACTACAGGGAACCACTTTCCATTCTACTCGACCTCTAACCACTGTTCTCACAGCAACTGTGGTTGCCAAGTCCTTCTCCAAATGAACTCAAGTTCCCAAGAACCCACAGGAAAATGCTCACCCTTGTTCTCCTTGTTGACATTCCCACTGGTCAGGTCTGCCAGCCAGTTTAAAGGAGATGTGCTGGCTAGACAGGCTGGCTTTATGCTGCCAACTGGCTTGGTGGCAGCTCCCCCACCCACAGCCACTGGCTCCGTCACCGAGGGGTTCTGCTGGAGCACGGTGCCAAGAGTCGGTTTTTCTCCAACTAAGGAAGTCTGAGTATAAAAGAAGATTTTACATAAGCTGAAAAATAACATTTTCCTTTTCTTACCTTCTCCCCTATCAGCTTACCAGAAAGAAATAAATAGCTAAAACAAGGCCAACGAATAGCCCTGGACATCACCACAGCTATGGTATTCTTGTAATAGGATAGAACTATAAGGTAGGAGAGATTTTAATTATTCCATTTCTATATATTACTAGTGTAAATGCAAGATATATTAAAAATTTAAAAACAGCAAAATATTCCTCCCTCCACCCTTCTACCACCCATCCCACACTCCTACATATCCCTAGTGTTCCATCTGCCATGCTGTTTTAAAATGACCAGTTTGTGCCTATCTCCCCTATGAACTCATCTCACTATGCTAAATAGGCACTCAAAATAGTTGCTAAATAAATAAATAAATGAGGCAGGATAGCAAAGGAAAAGCTGTGATATCAGAAGGAAAATGGATGTAAAAATGCTCTTGATTTAACACAGCAGAGTAAGCTTCAAGATGTGATGAACATCTCTTAAAAGAAGTCAAACTGAAAAAACAACCTAGAAAGAGCATACCACTTATCTTTCTGTTACTTAAAAAACTGCCTTGAAAACTCAGCTCGTCAGTTTATACATACACGTTAAGGAAACGATAGTCAAATTTCTGTTGTGGTCCCAGCCCTCCCTCCTTTCCATGTGATGTAATTCTGTGATACCCAATTATCAGTATTCACTATTCCTCTATTATTGATGAGGAAGCTGAAACACACATAAATCAGTTCATTTGAGCCCAAGTTATACAACTAGGAAGTAGCAGAAAAAATTCAAATTCATTTCTACCTTCAAAAATCACAACTCTTCCATCCATACTGCCTTTGACACTACAGCTTTATGTAAATGTAAAAAAAAAATGGGGACTGCTGAATACAATGTGGAATACTGATTACTGGGGTAAGGAAGAGAAAGGGAGACAGTAGGGGACAGATGTGACAGTGGAGATGAAAGGGAATGCCTCCAGGAAGAGTATAAGCACTGAGGAAATACATGTTTTGTATTCCAATATCACTTCTTTCAATTCTTCACATACACTATAGGTAAAATATACTTAGTAATTTTAAAAAATTTAAAGTTTATCTGAGTTATTTTAACTCTGTAAATCATGAGAAGTTTTTAAAAACCCATACAAATGCAATAGCAACTTTTCAGGTGGACCTATGAAGAGGTTTTTACTTTTCCAAGGAACAAAAATTAAAAACCTACTAAAAGAGGCTACAGATGAAGTCCACAGAAGTAATGTGAAAAGTGAGAATGGGTTTATGAAGTGTAACACAAAACATATGAATTCTCTATCCACTGACAGCTGCCCCCATGTTCCTTTCAAATATAGTACAGGAATCCTTGGGTTATTTGAAAGCAGACAGACAACAATCACAGAATGGGAATCTAAGCATAAACAGTAATACCTGTTTCATGTCTTCCTTTGAGGCTGGCTTTGGAAAGAGTTTGAACTGTCTGTTTGAACAGGGACAATTTGCCTTGATTCCCCATTTTGCTCTTACAGAGTGAACAATGTCTCCAACATCATAGAGGGCTAAACAAAAGGGCAGAGGCAAACATCTGAACAAGGATATTAGGTATTTTCATCCTCAACATTACAAAGCAGAAACTGACATTTCTAACTGGATTACTATTTTTAGCAGCATGATGCTTACACTTCCTTTTCATCCTGCTAAGTATGTGTTCCCTCAAATGCACCATTATTCTTTCCTTCCACAAAACTATTTATAAGACCTTAATCAAAAAGTTTTGGAGGCATTAAATTTAATACATTTGTGGAGAATTTCTGGTACATGCAAGTAATTGATTATACTACACAAAGTAAAGCCAAATTACCAGCTCCTTTGAGCTAACCAAAACAAAGGGAAAAGAAAATCATTGTATCACATGAAATACCTTTTCCAGGAATGATCTGTGTAGGCATTAGGTTTTCTGGTTCATGTATCTGACTCTTCACACATCTTATCCAAGAGAAAGTCTTGTAGGCAGCACCTGCAAACAACTGATTTGTAGTAACTGTTCTTCATGGACTTTGGTCCCAGGTGTGGCATAGACTCTACAAACTCAGCTCGTGGAGAGCACGCCGGACACGCTGCTGACTGCGGCACAAATGCCCAGACCCTCCGCACGACACACGCGTCTCCCACAGGGGCCGCTACCCATGTGTTCTCACCGCTCCCAATCCCCACTCTCTTTCCCTAGTCATGCCAGCTTTTGCTAAAAACCAAACCAAACCAAATCAAAACCTCACAAAACCGATTTAAGAGGGAAGGGCCCGATAGGGATACAGGTTATCTGTCCATCCTGCCCTGACGCGGGGGACTCCGTGTGTCTGAGCCTCACACGTGACTCAACCACAAATGAATGAAATGCTTAATTTAAATGTGCAAGGAGTCTGAGTAGAATCAAGTCAGTTCTTACCCTGTTGGCAATTTTTCTTCTTCATCCGGTAGCAATCTACACACACTCCAAAACCACACCGAGGACACACCCAGTGCAGGTTGAAGATGGTGGTGTCACACACATCGCACATTTCTCGAACACCCTTGACGGCTCGCTTCCAAGCAACCTGTCCTAGAAAAATCAATAAATCACTTAGTCTTGGGGAGGAGAGACTTTCTGAAATAAAATGTGTAGAAGCAGCGGAGTTGATGTCATTCCTCCCTCTGGAGTTTCCATTAACTGTTCAACTTCCAGAGCCCATAGCAAACCCACTCTGTCCTCAGGCCTCTTCACCTTGTGAACAGTCCAGGCACATTTTTACCCCATGTAGAAGACTAAACTCTAGACAAGCAGGATTCCTACTCAGGCTGTACCCTGCTCCACTCACCTCTCCCATGCCCCTGAGGAGCTCTGCACATCTCTGGTATGCAGTTATTAAGTACTGCTGAATAAATCAATAAAAAAGCTGCAGTGGTTACTCTGGAGTTCAGACACAGGTATCACACACACAGGGGCTCTTCACCTTTGGGGTCATGAGTCCCTTTGAGAATCTGAAGCCAGCATGGACTGTGCTTTCTCCAAAGGAAAAGAAAAGTGGACTCAGATACACAAACCCAATGTTCAGTGTAGACAGGTTGTTCACAGAGGCCCTGAATCTATTCAGACTGCCCAGTAAAAACCTCAGGGCACTTAAGGAATTGGGTGGGAGTATCACATTAACTTAGTGGAGGCACAATTAATCCATAAGTGGTTCCTTCATGGGCCAGAGTGAGAAATTCAATTTTGTTAGTGCCAGGAGTGATACAGGCATCCAGGACTGACTCACACTAACCAAATATCCAATAAATTAAGGCATAATTCAGAATTTTACAAAGCACCATTTTCCATTCCAGGGGCCAACCCCTGATAACTGCAGAAAACAATTTTCCAGTACTGGACACGAAATACTCAGATAACTGCCTTCACCATACACACACCAATATGCAGAAATGCCAGATCAGGTAATCAAACCAGGTATCAGAAAACTTCAAGGAGTATGCACAGAGGGAAGACATTTTCTGGGTCACAGAAAACCCCAACGTCTACTGATCAGAACACTTTTTCTTTTAATCTGTCTCTCTCTCCTCTGAGTAAGACTGGATCAATACTGCCACATTATTGTTCTACGGAGAATACTATTTTCCTAATCTAGTCTGTGGTTCACTCATTCATTCTTCAGACTGACCACAATGCAAATAACCAGTTAGTTTGCACTGAATTAAATCAACTGCTGAGTGAACTTCTGCTGTTTCACTATAATGTAAAACCTCACTGCATGATACATAGAGCTTCAGCATTTTGCTAATGAGGTTTTAGGAACTTCACCTTGGTCACTTGGATTACACTGTCTAACTAGAGAATATTCTTTATTTCTTAGCCACAATTTATTATTTGTCATTGAAAAGACAGAATAAATGTATAAAAGTTGAGATCTGTTTCCTAATTTCAGGATGAGAGGGTAACCCCTCTAGGAACACCTTGTGGTAGCGTCTTTCAATTTCATTCAAAGTGAGTTCCTCTCTTCAACTGACCAGCTAGTTAAGAGGAAATAAAAAGGAACACAGTAATCAAAATGGCAAGGAGGAAAGGTTAATCACATTTAAATCTTCAAGGACAGAATTTCTTAATTATGCCTATTTCTATATGATAAAAATACATTTTCAGATGACCCACGTTGAGCAAAGAAAAAACTATCAATTGTTTAAAACAGCCCTGCTGATTCAGTAATAAAGCTACTAATATAGCCCAAAAAAGTGTTTCTACATTCCAATCATTTATATACCACCTCTAGGCCAGTTACTTAAGAACTTTTCTTTAAATCTACCACTTTTACTTAAATGTATAAAGAAACACTGTATATCTACTGAAAATAGAAAACCAGTTATCACTTGTCCTAAATAGACTGGAAAAACAAACTTCAGGAAGATTCTTGACTTTAATATTAGAGTCTTGCTACCCCAACAGAATGGAGTGATTCTAAAGCTGCTCTTCTCTTCAGCATGACTTTGGATGTCCCAAGAGCTCATAATCCCATTTTCCCACCAAGCTCAGAATTCTTCCTCCAGGAAATACCCTAGTTCCCATTCCTTGGACTGAGATGTAATACTGGTAATATCCCTACCTATCCAATAAATTCTTTTTGTGCTTAAATTAGCTTCAGTTAATTTCTGGTACCTACAACCAAAATTTTAAGACCAGTATGTGTGGTTGCTTGTACTGAAACATTATTTGCCTATGCCAAATCTGAAAAGCTGTCCACCAAAGGAATGGAATAGTTTCACTTTTAACTTTCAACTACTTGGAAAAGAAAAAGTGGTGGGGAGAAAATGTGAGACTTAAAAGATAGATGCCCCTTGGTGCTTTTGATTGGGTATCTCACTTTTACAGAGGCACACTGACAGGGATGTGCTCTCCTCCCAGATATCATAACTTGAGAGGTTACATAGGAGCTCTGACTCTAATGTATCACCCACATTGATCCTTATGGTTCACTGAGCTACCAGATCAATGTGAAAGTGGAACAGACCTGCACACACCCAGCTGGAACCTCCAAGTATTTCCTCAAAACCTCAACTCTAACAGAAACATTTTCTCCTGAGCTTGTTCCCATTCTCATGTCTGAGACTCAGCCCCGCACCCTCTGACTGAACATTTGTCTTAAAATAAACCACCCTGAGGCCTCATCCTCTTTTAGTGAGCCCACTCTTCTGATAAGGCTGTGCAAATTCCACCACCACCTCACCTTTACCTTTCTAAGCTAGAAAAGAGTTCTATTCCTTTGGTAATTGCCCCAAAATAAATGTCACAGATAAGTAACTAACTCTGATGAAACCAACAGGTAGAATCAGTTGCCAAAGGAAAATGCAACTGCATTACACCAAAGTCATCTAAACTTCAGGGTGAAAATGAACCCCATGCAATTAGGACTTAGATATCATTTAGGAAAAAAAATCAAGTTGGCCTCAAAAATCCTACCCCCTAAGAGATGCTCTTACTGTGTGGCTCAATAGTTGACATAGCTTCCTTTTCAGAAATCACCATTTGACAGAAGTGGTCTCCAATGTTGGCCAGTATATACTTTGCTGTGTCCAAATCAGTCCCCACAATATTTTTGGTTAAAGGCAACCACAAGCCAATTGCTTCACTGTCATACTTGTTTGGTGTTAAGAAGCCTTCTACCCGCAACACGCCATGTTTGTTGAATTGTAACCTAGAGAAAGTGGAGGGAAAAAAGTGTATTAAATACACACACAATTTACAACTTATAATTACTATGTAAACAAAAAACTTCCTTCCCAGTTCTCTATCATCTCTATGGCTAATTGTAGCCAATTGTTATTTGGCAGCATCAGTAGAAAGACCAAATAAATTTCCAAAAGATGGGGAGTGGGGTGGTGGGTTTGCACTGGAATCAAGATCTAATCATACTACCTCCAGAAACAGGTGTTGAACCACCAGAATTTGGGCTTAATAACAAAGACAATCAATCACAAGTCACCAGAGAAGTAAAACAGTAACAACATAAGGTGATAAGTAATCTGATCAGATCTATATACAACCACTGCTTCAAGAATAATGCTCAGCAACAAAAGACTAGCCCTGGATAGTCACTGAAGCTATGACCACCTAGATCCATAAGGTGTTTAACACACATATGAATCCTAGATGCAAATTACAGTGCAAGCTTCTAGAATGAGAGGCAGTGTTAAGATGGGCCTCTAAGTACCTAAAAAAAGTAGAGTAAAAGGCAGAATACTTTCTCAGTACTCTTTCAATATTTTTGGCACTTGACTATTTATTCTGATTTCTGTATTGGTTTTTAATTTATTTTAAACATATTATATATCAATCTGTTTGGAGACATAAAACAATAAATGTAGGATATGATAGATACAATATTTCATTCAAAAGCAAGAAAAATGCAGGGACCCAGATTTCTTTGCTCGTCACTGGACAGTTACCAAAGCTCAGCCTCTGAGACACACACACAGTTGTATTTTAGAAAAACCATTTGTTCAGAAGAGCAGAGAATAAACTAGAAAGACCCTGAGAATTGCATAACAGATGCAAATTTGTTTTAAAAGGCCTGAAGGAAAGATGCAAGTTTTTAATTGCTAGCCTCAATTAGAGAGTCAAAATACTAAAAAATGAATTTGAAAGCCATTTCAAAGGGGGAAATGGCAAATAGCATCTGGCAACCAAGCTTCAAGGTTGAGACTTTAGCCCTTTCTATTTTATCTGCAGGATAATTTAATGAGAAACAAACTTGATGTGGAAGCTAATGAAAGTCTCAATCTTCACTATAAACATCAGGTAGGTAAAGCTCTGTTTTCAAAATTATTATATTCTTTTTAACCAAAGAAGTGAGTTTGTTCTAGTTTCTCCTAAACTAGCTTCTACTGTGCAACATTAAGGTACTTTTCCCTTCAAAGAGGTCAAAATGGGAAAACAACTAAGTCAATGAGTTCTAGACACAAAATAGAGGTTAACAAAAGCTCTAGTAACATAGAAAAGGAAGAAAAAATTATTGCCTCTTTAAAATGCCTCTATAACTTAAACCCAAACCAAATAATCTCTCATGCAGTCCAGTTATACTTGTCACAGCAGAGGGGCCATAGTGACATGAAATCAAGTCTATAATAGAAACACCTAGGTCTGTATAAAGCATACTCATGTTGAGCTTTCTTCAAAATATATGCAAGTACCTACAGATGCAACTATGTCTTAACACACTTACCTGTGTTTAAAAAAAAAAATTCTCCAACAGGGAAAGAGAATAGAGCTAACTTTTATTAAGAGCTTAATGCTGGGCCAAGCATTATTCAGAGTACATTCCGTATTAATATATATGTACCTTACTTAACATGTTAGCAGTTATTGCAGCTCTAAATGCTACACACACAATTTATTACAGTGCTTTTGCAATTTACTCAGGAATGAATGGGGCAAACTACTATCTAAAAAACACTAGTTATTAACTAAGTCTGAATCTTAAAGTTACTAGCACAAGTATAATTATTACTAATATCTAAAATACTTATACATTTAATTCAGTTCATCAACAAGCTGATCAAGAAATTAAAGTTAACACTTCAGCTTATAATTAGAACTAGTTGAATCTGAAAGTATCTAAATTTCTCAGAAAGTGAATCGCATCTAAAGTTCATCTGTAGCCAGAACAACACTGCTCATTTATACAAGAGATGTCCAGCCATAAACGCTTCTATTTTTCATATTACATGGTTGGATATTTTCTGGACAGCCCTCGTATATCAAAAAAACAAAATATGGCTGCCTTCCTTCACACTCAAGATCAAGAATTTAAAGACAAATAACTTGGCTTCTAAAAAATACAATATAAAAATTTTTGTCTATAAAATTGGAAAAGATTTTTTAAAAAGATATGCCTCTTCCTACTAGTAAAGGTACAGAGAAACAGGAAAGCTCAAACCTCGCCAGTGGGCACAGATGCAGGTACAACCCTCCTGCAGGGCAACATGGCAGAACATATGTATCAAAGCCTTAAAACACATATACCTCCTGGCCTGGTATTGCCACTTTCAGTAATCCTTCCCAAGTAAATAATGAGGGATGTGGAAAAAGAGATGATCATCTGTACATTGTTTTTAGTGGCAAAAAAAAAAATAATAATAATACAAAATAGTCTTAACACCAACAAAGGAATTAAGTGAATTATCAAACAATGTTTTTAAAGGTTCTTACATAGTTATTCAGAAGTATATGCAGAAAAAAGTTAACATGACCAGTGGTTCCTACTATGTACTGGGAAAGTAGGATTAAATACAGTATATACAAGCATACCTTGGAAGACACTGTGAGTTCCATTCTAGATCACCACAATAAAATGAATATCACAATAAAACAAGCCACACAAATTTTTTGGTTTTCCAGTGCATATAAAAGTTATGTTTATATTATACTGTAGTCTATTAAGTGTGCAATAGCATTTTGTCTATCAAAAACAATGTACATTCCTTAATTAAAATATGCTTTATTGCTAAAAAATGCTAACCAGAATTTGAGCCTATTGGAACAATGGGACCAACAGACTTGCTTGATGTAGGGTTGCCAAAAACCTTCAATTGTAAAAAAAAAAATGCATTATCTGAAGAATGTCATAAAATGAGGTATGCCTGTACCTCATTTTACACTAAGGTGGTATGCTTGAGTATATTTTATTACCATATAAACATTAAAATGCACTGGAAAGTTAACAGTAGTTATTTGTTATAGTGGTTTTCCAGAAACTTCAGCACATTTTTATGTTTGTAATTTTCAGAAGTAGAAATTTGTATTTTTAAGTTTATTTGCTTTAAAAATTTTTAAGGGAACACATGAAGGAAATAACATGCAATTGGGTATAAATTCCTGTACTAGAGATTAAAAATATTATCTCTACTCTTTTTAGGTTTAGATATACTGTTGATAGAAGGGGGAGGGGGAATGCTATAGGGTCCAGATTTATCTGAGCTTTCCCCAAAATGCCTCACCTCCTAAAGTGAAAGAAGCGACAAAACACAGGTGAATCTTTCTGTTGCTCCTTATCCTTGCGGAGACTGTCCAAGCGACACTCCCGGCACTTGGGCAGCTGTGCAACAATGTTCACACAGGAGTCATCCTGGACAAAGGCCTCACCACTCTGCTGAAGCTTCTTGAGTTTGGCTGGGTCTGTCAAAACTGACTTCCGGGAGGGGACTAAGAAAACAAAACATTAAGGACATGGGACCTCAAATTATTAAAAATCACATCAACATGTGACTGAATTCCATTCAAAAGCCAGTTTTTCCAAAGGGATAACTCCTCAATTACTAGTACAATTGTCATTACTATAAATGGTTAACAGAAGACAAGTATCAAACAATTAGAAAAATTTTACTCTATAAAATAATCTCATTTGGTGAATCCATTTGGCAACTTAAACCTCCAAATTAAACAAGACACAATTCCAAGTAGTGTATACTTTTATTCACAAACCTAAATAACAGAAATATTTCAGCAAGATTTTTCCAAATCAGATAATTCAAACTCATCAGCAATGCATAAGTTCACCTCAACAAACAGAAGACTGTATTTATAGAAGTTAATCCTGTCACTTTGCACATTTTAAAAATGACTAGTTTAAGGTGTGTTCTCTGCAAAAGCTAACAATTTTAATAAAAAAAAAAAAAAAAAAAATAGCTCTCCTGAATTAGGCCCCTCGGTCTATAAAATGGGAGCTATCTTCTAAATGCTTCCAAGAGATGTCACTTGACCCCTGACATGTCTTCAATTTCTTTCACACATGTGTTCCATTCAGGATTAAGAGCACTGGCTAAAGATAGAATTGGGATTCTAAGTAAATGCATGTTTGAAGTTTTAACTTGTAATGGGCAGAAAAGCTGGAAAGGACACGTTAACATGGTTTCTAATGAAAAAAGAGAAAAAAGTAGAGATGTAACAGGAAAGAATAATCACTGTGTCAGCCTCAATAACACCAAAAGGGATCCATTTATAAGTCAAGAGTTTAAGGAAAGACCTATTTTCAGGGCCCAAGGGAGCTGAGAAAGGGGAAGTAGGTTTTTAGGCAAACAAACAAATGAAAAACAAACCAAAACAAAAAACAAGAAACAACTTCTGGGGAACTAGTCAAGAGTTGGGTGGGAGAGACCTGTAGTCTTGGAGGAACCTGAAAAAAAGATCTCAAAGCAAAGGCTTTAAATAAAACAATAATCTTTAATAATGACCTTAAAGGTGAATCTTACCTTACCTCTCTTTAAAAGCAGGACAAGAGCACATTGTAAAATGCTAAATGGATGCTGTCAGGCCTTGATCCCTTATACATTACTATTCAGTTATAGTGAAAGAGAAAGTAAGAAAAGAGAGAAAATAAAGAGATCAGTAGTTTAAGGATGAAATATGAATTACTCAAATATTGAAAAGATAACATCATCCTTTGAATTAGACCAGGTTTTCACAGAAACATGGGCAAAGAGCCCAAAGGTTATCTTATTTGTTTTATCCTGGCTCAAAGGAGGAAATATCTAGAAATAAGCAAGTTGTACTATTAAATCTAACTCTCTAGTGAGGAGAGCAATATTTGATCTCCATCAGTGATTCTCAATTAAGAGTCAAGTAGGAAAAAAACAATGCCAGCTTCTAAGAAGCCACACATCTGCCTGGCAGAAAAAAAGGCAGCTGTTCAACTCCAGCTTGCTTTTGTTTCCTAGGTCATAAGCAGAGAAGAATGCAAGAAGAGAGGAACAGTTTCCAGTTGGGTCTTTCCATATCCATAAGCAATACAAATGGAAACAACACAGAAATCCTCGTAGGCACCTGATCACAAAATTGCAGTCCTCAGGCAAAAAGCCCAGTAGACAGGATACACCAGGATGTGATTAGGCTTTTCATTTCTCTTAAAGTCACTTTAGATGGGGCATACTTATACAACATACTAAGTGAGAAAAACCTGGACTCCTAATAATCCACTTATGACCTATATAATGTTATCAATGTAGAATTTTTACTATTTTTTTTTTTCACATATTAAAATACTTTGGGGATACTGGGATAGCTTCAGCAGTTGAGTGCTTGCCTCACAATCTAGAGGTACAGTACAGGGTTTGATTCCAGCCCTGGCCCATGCAAACCCATATGCTGAACAGTGACACAATTGATAAACTGCTGAGATGGCTCAGGGGTGAAGATTCCTGCCGCCCATGTGGGAGGCCCCCAATTCAGTTCCTAACCTGTATGGCCCCACATCCACCTGTGTGGAATGAAACCATGTCATAACTAATGATGTACAACTATGGAGACTGCTCTGGGCCCTCTCCCCTTCTTTCTCTCTGTCACTCTCTCACCTCTCAAACAAAATAAATCTTTAAAAAAATATATTTTGCCTCAAAAACTAGCTGAATGTGAGGGCTGATGACTCAAAAAGAATAAATAGAACAGGGATATGGTTATGAATATTCACTTTCTATGGGGACTTACACAACTCCTGAAAACAGTATAATCTTATACAATTAATTTTATGAAAATTAATAGCTATATCAATTTACGCCTCAAGAATGAAGAAGATGGGTTAGAAGTATCATTAGGCAAAAAAAGTTCTTTTTCTATTCCCCCAACTCTACATCAAAAAGACTCAGTCAAATCCACCCATCTTGCCCTCTAATTTCAGAGGTCAGCAATAAAAGCTAGGGTGTGGATATATTCACTGCTTACATATCCAAATGAATAGTATTTTTTTAAAGCTATCAAAATCCACTGTAATTTTCCCACACAGATGACAAAGGCATTTTTAAATTCTAATAGCTCTGCGCCTTTGACATACTGAAGCCATTTTAGCTCTACAAATTCTAGTAAGAGAGCTTCTGATAACTACCATCATTGGAATGTATCCCCAAACTTAATATAAGTAAACAAAATATAGTGCACCATTTTCTCCATAAGAGTATTTAGTTTTAAACTTTGGGTATAGAAGGTCACCCCTCCTTAAGCAAAAAGACTCTGCAGGGCATTTCAGGACTATCCTTAAAATCTTTAACCAAATGTCCCTTTTCAAGAAGTAAAGATGCAATTCTCTCTTTTAAAAATTTTTCAGATCTGAACTACCTGTGTGAGCATAAAGAAATGTCACCTCTTTCACTTTAACCTAGATGTTACAGAAAGATTAGTATTAGGCTGAAGATAAATTATCAGATTACTTCAAATTTTGTTTCAAAATTATTTTCTTCCAAAAATTGGGAACCATCTAAATTATCTATATTAAAGGAACTAGTTGTCTTAGGGTAATGCATACAATGGAATCCTTATAGCCTTGAAATGCTGGAAGACAGTGAGTATACTAATACACAGGGTAAAATTGTTGGTATGAACCCATGTAATACAATTTTATCTGTATTTCTATATACATGGAACCAGGTCCAACAAAACATTAAGAGTAATCATTTCTGAGATTTGGGGATTTTTACTTTTTTCTTTGACCTGATTATATGAGCTTCTTCTACAATCATTTTCATATTTTTTTTCTTGTAAGGTAAAATGGAGTTACATATATACACACTACCACCTCTTACTTTCACCCAATAGAGATATGTAGAAACACTCACCATTCTGGATTTTGTTGTTGCTTCTTGTACAGTAGCTTTCACTATCTACCTTTACGCAAGATCCCTTTAAATTCTGTGACTGGCAACCTAAAGTTGAAGGTTCTGCATTTTTTGCCACACAGCTATTAGGGCTAGCACTATTGACACCTGCTTTCTCTTCTAGCTTATTTGAAAGTATCTCAGATATGGAAGGTGTATATTCTAGATGCTTCTGCAATTCAGGAGTATTGGCAATTTCCAATTCTGTAGAAGCTTTTGTAGGTAAGCATGCCTTAGGAAGGCCAGTCGATGGTTGTGAAACAGATTCCAGTCTGTTTTCCTGCTCAGTTCTGGTCTTCAGCTGGGTACAGCTACCTTTTGGTTCACTCAGGGTTTTCAAGTCTCCAGTTCTAATCTGAGAGGACTCGGAAGAGAGCAACTCTACTTTGCAGACATCTGGTTTTGTTATCAGTATTTCAGGCTTCATATTTACATAGGAAGAATGTTCTTCTGATAAACTCTGTTTATGACATCTGAAAGAGATAATATGGAAAACTAGCATCTTAGGGGTCCTTCCATCTCTCCCTATCTTCTAAAAACAATTGTTTGGTGCCCTAAGGCAACCAGAAGGGAAAAATAAAACTACCTATCTTAGAGAATTTACAATAGGTTTCTATGAACTAGAATTAAAATTAATCAGTCAATGGCTCAGCAAAAATATCTCAAACACTCAGAAAAATATAACCTTAAATCCTATCTGCACATTTTCATAAATCCTAAACTATTAATACTTCAAGTGAGTTCTACTTCTTACAGTATACCGAACTTTAAGCTTTTCCTCAAAACAAACTGAGTATCATATAGACCTCAAACCATGAGCAGCATAAAATCCTGTCATGCTACAAACATTTACCCAGGCCCAACAATGAGTAATTTCAATGTTGTTTTATCAGTGATCAGGACCCAAAGCAAATGAAGAGTCAAATAATTACTTCTTGTTCACAGAAGGGACACTGTAACCCCCAACCCCCATCATAACAGGGGTACCCTTAGAAAACTTTTTGTTTCTCTGAAATTCATCCTAATGTTCTTTCCCCAGCAAAACACAAAGTCTTTATTTCCTGTTATACTTTTTCTCCCCACCTCTAACCAAGGTTTTCATCCTTGAGGGGAATTTCTCATTAAGCACTCTTACTAGATATCTTTGTTTGGGTGCCACTTAACTTCCTACTATTCCCTCTTTATACTCAGAAAACTGTTCCCCTTTTCATCTAACTGCTATATGGTCATCCTCTAAGCTCTATCCCAGGGAACCCACTTTCCTCTGAGTGAACCAATTTGCTCAACCACTCTCCCACCTAGTTGTAGCATCTTCCTAACCTACCTTTCTACTCTGGGCTCTCTGACCCTTAAGTCTTTATCAACTGTTTGTACCACACCACCTCTCCTAAAAGAGAGCTGTTACCCTAGCACCAATTTCTCACCTATACTTGGGGTGTGGGCTGATGAAAACCATTCGCTATATTCATGTCTTCCTCTTCTCCACAATGACCTCAGTCTTCTATATACTCAATCTACTCTCTTTTCCTTGAAACAGACATCTATTCTACAACTATCTGTAGTATTTCAATTGATCATTCTTGCTATATTAAGTCAAGAAAACTGCTCTTTCTTTATACCTCCTTCATTTCTGTAATATTTTCTATGTTGTTCCGTATGCCTACTACATTTTTCATTTCTGAAGGCACCTGACCAATTTGGAAACTCTAATGAAAAACCTCCCTGGATAACCTGAAATATAATGAGAAACAGGTCATTACTCTAAATTTTAGCTATACTAATAATTCTCTATGAAATAAAGAATGTCTTGCCACCTGAGCAATGTAAGCTTAGTTAGGAAGAACCATGGCTAGAATAGTTTTCATTATGATAATTAAATACCTTTAACAAATAACTCACCCTTGAGACATTTTTTCTCCAAGGTTAGGTGGAGAGTTGGTAGCTTGGGGATTACTCTGCTGTCTTGGGTCCTTACTTGGTAGAGTTGTTACAGTACGGCCGAGTAGTATATCCTTAAACACTGTTGTGCGAACAGACTGCACAGGACATATACTGGGAGAAGCCTAAAAGATACCAAATCATCAGATATTACAAGGAAAAAGTCCCTAGTTGCAGAATTACAAAGTACTAGCAAGATTCAAGTTTATTTGGTTGGTTTAGTAATAAACAAGCACATCACCAAATAAAAAGAACAGGAGAACAAGTGACAAAACACAAAATTAGGTTTTATATCTGAAGGCTGTTAATTAAATCACTCCAGTTTTTCACAAAACTTGAGTCTTCCTGTAAAAAGTCACAGAGGATCTTTTTTCACAGACCTCTGAATCGTTATGCCTAGAAAATGTAGCCATGTAGCAATTTAATAATGCAATGTACAGGCATGTGCTCTTAACAGTCTGCAAGTGGTGGCAGTTTCACATACCGGTACATTCAGTTTAACGTTACTTGAATGCCCACCACGCACTTACTATGTGTGTAGACTGGCAGGAGACCAGACCACATAGGACTCTTGTAGGCCGTGGTGCCTATTGCTAACAATATGAGCCTTTACCATTCAGTAAAGATTGAGAACACGGTTCTTGTTCTTATGTGGCTCATCAAATCACAATAGTCATCCCATGCGGCAAAAAATATCAAGTCAGGGCTGTGGGACAAAGCTGGGACATTCATTCCCTTCCATTTTCATGTTTTTGTTTTTGTTTTACTCTTTACTCTTTACAAAAGTGTAAGTAATGGACCCACTTCTTCCCAGTTTTATACTATCCACAAAAATAAACTTCCCACTCTGGGAAGAGACTAAATTCAACTCCAGACAACTATTCTATGGCTAAACCAGGTGAAAGCCATTCACCATCTTCACCAGCTCCTTCATATGTTCTTAAACTTTAAGTTATATATTCCTTTCTCAATCCTATCTCTTTCATAGCATAGTGACCTTTATATTTATCTACCTTACCACCAAATCTAAACTTGAAGAATCTTCAAAATTTCTTCACTTTCTAATTATTAACTTCTAAAATCTGATATTATAACTTTCCTTAGTAAGTTTTTAAAACCTCATGATCCTGAATATATGTATAGGCAGTCTACTCATGAGTCTTTTTCTGGTGGCCTTGAAAAGACTATCTAGTTCAGGGGTGGCGAACCTATGGTTTGGCACGCGGAGCAATTATTTCGGCACGTGGAGCTGTGAATACCATTTTAAAAATTATTGTTTATGCTCTTATAGACATAAAAATAATCGATACCTCTATCCCACTCGATGGGTTGGCACGCGATTCGAGCGAGTATACTCTTATTTCATAAACTTTGGCACTCAATCGCCAAAAGGTTCGCCACCCCTGATTATGCTAGCTATATTGAAATATATAAAAAACAAGAATTTTATTTAATCACCATCGAAATTTTGCCATAGCTTCAAATTATTATTATTATTTTTTTTTATATCTTTTTATATTTTATAGAGAGTAATTGTTTTATCTTCAGTGCATATTTATTTCTATTTTACTTTTGACAGACAGAGAGAAAGACAGAGACAGAGACAGCTAGAGAACCGAACTGTGGGAACTCCCCAGTTCAGCATGTGGGTCCTGCCTGGGCCGGAGCCGGGATTCGATCCTCGGTCCTCGTGGCCTCAAAGCGAGCGCTCAACCCGCTGAGCCATCCCGGCTTTCCCCATTCAAATTATTTTAAGGTACTAATTTATCTGATCATATATCATACGATTTAGTCAACTCAATTTTGGTTAAATATTGGTTTAGTGTTCCCCAGAAGGATCTTTTTTTTGGAGGGTGGCTTTGGCTATTGTAAGAATATCTTTGGGACAGTCATCTTTACTTCTCTGGGCCAAAGATTTCTAATCCTTGAAATGAGGAAGTTAGATAATTTATTCGTAAAGTCCTTTTCAACTCTATTTTATAATTATCTGGTAATCACCTATTAAAAGATTAACCTCCCAAAGTTATTTCAAGATGAACCTGCCAAGTCATTTCAAAATGCTTATTTAAAGCTCACTTTTACCAAGCATCTTCCCTCATATCATCTTCCTTATTCTAATTATGTTCAGTTTTGAACTAATATAATACCTTTTCTTAAATTACTCTCTTTAGAGTAATATACTTAAGATATATATTTAGATCACAAACCTAAGCACAACTTTTTATTCTGTATAACATCCACTGAACTGTTCATGCCAAAAAACCCTCCATCTCATTTCCCATATCTGATCAATAAACCTGTAAATTCTGCCTGTATTTCCAAACTATCTGTGGAATTTATTTCCATGCTGCCGCCACCACCACCACCACCACCATTTTTGCCCTAGACAACGTGTCCTCTAAGTGACCTAACTTGCTTCTTTTTTTACCTGAACCTTCTGTCTCTTACCCGATATTTATTCTATACCATGAAGCAATCTTTATAAAATATGAAACAATCAGATTATGGCACTCTACTGCCTACAAGATTCTAAGTGGTCTGGTCTCCACCAACCCCTCTCTACTCATCTCATTCCACTTGTCCACAGTGCTCCAACTAACCACATTCTTTTCTGGTCTTCAAACGGTCTAAGCTCTTTCTTGCCTGTGCCTCTGTACTTGCTATTGCCACTATCTGCATATTTCCATGTAGCTGGCTGGTTCTATCCCTTCACCCTCTAATCTATTCAACTGTCCCCTCAGAATCTCTGATCACTCTTTTCCAAAGCAGTGCCCTACAAGCCACTGCCGTATTCTTACCATATTACCATGTTTATGTCTCTCATTGCATTATCACACTGTGAAAGTACCTTTATTTAAGTTACTTTTTTATTGTCAGTCTCTTCACAATGTAGTGTACACTCCTGTGGGCAGACTGCTTGTGTCCACTGTTCTATCTTATAAAGTCAGTCGCATAGCAGATGCTCAATAAATAAGACTAGTGGAATGTATGGATGCACTTAATATTTCAAAATAGCTATTACTAATCCTCATGAGTTACCTCAAGAACCAGGCAGAAACATCAAATTTTGTACATACTCATATTAAATATTCAATAAATACATTTTTGTTAGAAAGATGGATGGTGGGATAGAGGGGAGGAAGAATTTAATTTATTTATTCACTGCTATTTTTACAATGGTGACTCACCATACCAAGGAAAAGATTTGAAGAGGAGTGGCAACAGCACAGTGGTTTTGGTATTAAGACTTTGGTTTGAATCCAGTCTCTGACACTTCCCTGGCACATTATTTAACCTCCCTCTAAGCTCTAGTTTCCTCAATTGTAAAATGAGCAATGAAGCATACTTTATAGGGCTGTGCTTTACCACAGTGGCTGGCACATAAATTAGCTGTTTCAAAGCAGAAAAACATCATGAGAATTTTCTCAGTTCAGTCACCATTGGTTAGAATTTGCATAACTTAGAATGTTCTTCCTTTAAGAAACTGAAGTATATCACCCTACAACTTTCCTAAGAGTCAATTACAAACCCCATCTTCACATGCTCACCACTGCACTGGCCTCTGACTTGACAAAGGTCAAAGTTTCTTCTTACCTGAAGAGTTTTCCCTGAAGGTCTTCTATACCAGTCATGGCAATATTCCTCCCTGCCAGCAGACGGAGATAATATAATTGAGTGTATGATGGTATTCTAAAATGGACACTGCTGGCTGATACTCCTTAGAGTAGACTCTCCCAATCAGCCAAGCAATGTCCTAACCCTGAGGAAGTCTGCTAGGCAGAGAAGACCTTCAAGGAGCCAGATATTACTGGCAGACAAGTTTATCTTATTCAAAGTTATTCATCAAAGCAATCAAGAGTCTTGTCTACCTACTCCCAAACTCCTGGCATCCAAAGACCACTCTAAAAGTAACATGTACCAGTCCAACAAATCTGGGAAGTGCTGACACAGTGAGATAGGTTTGTGCCAAGTATGTTACTGTACTCACCTTTCACTCACACATTTAAATGAACTCTCTCCCCACTTCTTCCTCTACCTTTCCAGATCTCTTAAAAATCTAGGCCAGGCCAGTGTTTCCAAAACTTGCCTAATTACAAGAACCACCCATGATAAAAAGAAGAATATTTACTGATATTCACAATATATTGTAAAGCAAGCTTGTCCAACTTGCAGCCCAACACAAATTGATAAACTTTCTTAAAACACTGAGATATTTTTGTGAGGTTTTTTTTGTTTGTTTTTTAAAGCTCATCCCATTATTGTTAGTGTTTTATGTGTGACCCAAGATAATTCCTCTCCTTCCAATGTGGCCCAGGGAAACCAAAAGGTTGGATGCCTTTGCTGTAAAGATATCAAGGAGGCTACAAAGAGTATGATTTTTAGTTTACGAAAAAAAAAATGGTTCCATGAATATATCGGAGGGAAGAAAAAGGACAAGAGGAAGACAAGTATTACAAAATGTAAATAGTGAGAGTCTCTAAGAAGTGTAACTACAAGTGATGTTTCTTTTCTTTACTATGCTTTTCTGGGTTAACCAAAAAAATTTAAATGAGAATAACTTTTTTTATGTGAGAATATTTATTTTGACAAATAAGTACAGTATAAAAAAAGAATAACTTTTATAATTAAAATAATTCTAAGAATGCAAATACCCAAGTAAAACTATCCATGCCCAACTTCCTTGAGAATGAGAAGATGGGTAGTTCAGGTTTTAAGAGCTAAAACAAACATTTTCACAACATCAAATTTAATTTCTCATTTTAGAGCACAAGTTAAGGTTCAAATAGGTTAAGGGAGGACTTATTAGACAGCCCAAGTTCAAGCTTTTTTAAAAACTGGTTCTGTGGTGCCCAGCAATTAGTTTAGTAGCACACACCTACTAAGCTGAACAATACAAGGGTTGTTTGGAAAAAAATCTAGTCATTCATTGTCAATATAATGAGAAACAGTTATATGGCTGGATACTTTCCGGATAGCCTTTGTATATGCTGCAAGAGATCAAAAAGGCATGGTCCCTGCCTTTTAACAATGTGGTAGAGAGGATCACTTATTTTGCACATTATTACCGTATTTCACAAGTACCTCCTTGAAGGTTATTAATTGACTTGCTCAATTACCTGTCCTATCACTGATAAACCTGACACTTCAAAGAACTGGCGCCTTCCCCCACAGGAGGGTCCCACTGACCACCCTCTTGCCTGTACCCTAGGCTGATACCTTCATGATCTATCAGGATGCCATTTCCTACTCTTGGGCTCCCTCCTTAGCACCACATCATGTGGCTCTCCTTTCATCACACCAACTATTTATACTGATGCATTCTCCATGACAAGGTACACCCAATCAACTTCTTCAAACTGCCCTTTATTACCTCTGTCCAAGATTGTTAACAATATATTCAATGTTAAAACCTAACAGGTCATTATTCCAGTTTCTCTTTCAGTTTTTAATACTGTGGATTACTTGACAATATCCTCTGTGAGCTTAACTCTTAAGATATAATAATCACTTGCTTGACATCCTTACTTTTATAGTCCTTACTACAGTAGTTCTCCCATATCCGCAATTTTACTTTCTGTGGTTTTAGTTAACCGCGGTCAATCAAGGTCCAAAAACATCAATTCTGAGTAGTGCAGTGAAATCTTGCTCCATCCCACTCAGGACATGAAACATTCCTTTTTTCAGTGTAGCCAAGTTGTACATGCTACCCAAATGTTAACCACTTAGTAGTTGGCTACATTATCAGATCTTATTGCTGCAATGTCACAGGACACTATCCATGTAACACAAGTGTATTTGGATATCTAGGTTGTGAAAGTTATCTGTACTGTAATAGGCCCTAAGTAGTCAATTCACCTAAAAGAGAAACAGTCTTTACGTTTCTCAATCCAAGTCCTAACTATTTCAGAACAGAATTAAATCCAATACTTGAACTCACAGTGACATTCAAAGAAGGTCATACTTTTCTGGGCAGAAATTAGTAATGGCAAACCAACCACTTCCTTCAAAAAATAAGTATATTTATTTATCCAATCATAAATGACCAAACCTTGTTATTATTGAGAAGATGGAAGGCCTATTTCACCAACAAATCTACTCAGAATTCTAAGGTTCCTGCCCTCTTCTCATGTCACGTGTCCTTCCAATTTGATACATATAGTTCGATTTACCTTCAAAAACACCGCCATATGGTGAAATTGTCAAATCTATTGAGAATTTTCAGCAAACATAAAAAATACACATTTTTTTTTTTACAAAAAGAATAAATTGGAAACTTATATTATCTCCATTTCCTTGAGTACAGAAATTATGGCCAAGATCTGGAACAAAGAGGAGTAGACAAGACAGTATAGAAGAACACAAAAGACAGCTTTATAGCCATTAAACAACTGGCTGGGCACTGTTAGAGTTAAGGAAAGATTTGCACTGGTGACAAAATATATCAAATTACCTCAGAGCAAGATTTTGCTTGTTTGGAAACCAGACTTCCATTATTCTCAGAAGACTTGCGTTTCATGGCTCCAACTCTTGTAGAATTACCTAAAATATTTAAAAATAGTTAAGTTGGCTTCCTTGTTTCTCTTAATGTGAGGAGAATGGGGAAAGACAGGCAGAAAAAGAATTTAATGAAAACGGTATGTCTTACCACATGTTACAAAGTTATCATGTACAACTTCAACATGAATCAGTGATGGATCAACAATTTTCAGTGCTGGAATCTTAAAAATAAATAAAACAAAGATACCGAAAATTTTAAAAATGCTCTGAAACATATTAGATATTAGCTCTATTAATATAACAGTAGGGGCGCCTTTCAAATAATTTCTTTTTAAAACAATTGTGATAGTTCCCTTTCTACTCTAATATTGTAACATAACAAAGGTGTTTGTCTCCTATAAGATATCGTAATTTTTTTTATTACTATCTTTCCCTGTCATGTTACATGCAATTATCATTTTTACCTCCTCACAGTTGACCTGAAGAGTTTTTGATGATGGGTTTCCATTTACAACAGTTGCGGAAAACCACTGAGTCGATGGGTCCAAGCTATAAATTTTTACTTCGGAACCAACTAAGTTTTTGTCACCTTTAAAAAAAAAAGAAAATACTTAGAGCAATTTACATTATCTCGCAACAGCACAATCATCAAGGATAATCTTTTCTTAAGTCTTTTATAAATGTAGTCAACAAAAGTAAACATTATTAGGTATTTCTATAAACAACAGAAGACAGGCATTTCTGCAAAGGTAGGAGAAATTTTAAACTTTTTATTTTAAAACTCCATTTCCTATTGATTTATCTTATAGTGACAATATATTTATTTTAACATTTTTATCAGACCAAATAGTATCAAAGAAGTCACTGAGATCTAACTCACTGAAGAGTTTTAGAAGATCCAAATTCAGAAATGCCGACAGAACTGCTAAATCTGATAAAATACTTATGATTGTGAAACTGGCCAAGAAACACAGTAACAGTAAATGAGAAGCTCAGGATTACCAAATTGTTTTATCAATTTTATAAGACTGAAATTCCAAACACCAATTCCATGTCAATATAGCTGAACTTTTAAAGACTTAATTTTATTGTTTTTTGAGAGAGACAGAGAGAAGAGGGCCCAGAGCAGTCTCCATAGTTGACAGCATTCGTTTTCCATATAGTTTCACTCCACAGGTGGGCACGGGGCTGCTCAGGGCAGGAACTGGGCTGGGAGCCTCCCACATAGGTCCCGGCAAAAACTGAACTGTGGGCACCACCCCATTTCAGCATATGGGTCTGCCAGGGCTGGGATTCGATCCTTGGTCTTCGGGCTGCAAAGCGAGCATTTAACCTGCTGAGCCATCCCAGCTTCTCCTGAACTTTTAAAATATACTTTACTTTTATAGTTTTTATTTAATCCCCGAACTGTTCAAATTTCAGAGGCTTTAGAATATATAATACATAAAGTCCTTTAAGCAGCTAATTGCATGGGGAAAAGCAGCAAATTTTCTCAATGAAAATTTGAAATTTCATTGAGAGAACAAGTGAGAAAGGCTAAAAACACAGCTTCATACAAGCTAATCATTGGTCAAAATGAACTATCCACATACCTTGTAAAAGATGGTTTTCATCTAAATGTTTCACAATCAAAGCTTGAAATTCTTTACTGACATCCTGATTATCCATAAGGGAAAGTCGAAGATTGTTTACATCCTGAGAAATGAAAAATTACATTTTAAGGTAACAAATAAAGAAGAGTTGTTTAAATTCCAGTGGATAGTTCAACTAGTTCAACCAGAGGGGTTAAAGTGGGGTGTCATTTAGCCCCTCGTTTGATGGTACCAGATCACTGTCAACTCCAATCGGACAGGTCATAGTAGGAAACCATCAAATGACCACAGAGTATAAGGTCAACTAAAATGAAGTCACCCCAAGCTAAGAGCATGACAAATATTAAAAGTGGCTCAAAGCATAATTTTAAATATGACATAACTTTGTCTACAAGAAACATAATAAGCAAACAAACTAGCAAGTCAATCCATACCAAAAACATTGTATCCCAACTAGGGATTAGGAAAATCACAGAACCAAACCCAAGAGGCAAAAGACACATTGAAAAACACAGATCCATACTATCAACTCACTGAAGTTTTTTAAAACAAATCATTTCACACAGGTTTATTTAATCTTAACTAGGATTCCAAATGCATTATTTTTTACAAATGGTAAAAGGGTGAGGGGCAATGGGGACAAAATCTGAATGAACAGCCTAAGTCTTCAGCAAGACAGTTTTGAAACACTCAATTCTTGGCAGCAGTTCAATTTTGGGCACTATTCCAGTCTTCTGGCTTTGAGGATACATTTAGTTATGATAAATGTATATAGAAACTGTCAATAATAGCCACCAAACTCAAACTATATAGCACAGAAGACCTTCCAGTATTCGGCTTTCATGTTTTGCCACTGTGAAATGGATACACAATGGCCAAAAATAGTTTATCCATTTCTCTCATTAAGAAGGATGAGTCTTTTAGAGGTCATTCTGGAAAAATGCATTTCTTAAGCCACATAATATTAAACTTAATTTAGGGTCTTCATATAAGCTCAGTATAAATTACCAAAATGGGCCATGTATGGGTTTTGTTTTTTTTCTTCTCATGTTACTGCAATTTAAAAATTTTAAATGTACTAATATTCTCCAATTCCTACTACCACAAGATAAAACAGCACAAAGGGCTCTTAAATAAGGTCAAATTATTCTACTCTGCCTAGGAGAGTTTTAGGGCTCATCAAAAGTGCCAGAGTTGGGAAGCTGGGATGGCTCAGTAGGTTAAGCGCTCACTTTGCAATGCTGGGGGCTGAGGATAGAATCCCGGCCCTGGCCCAATGTGCTGAACTGGGGAGCTCCCCCAGTTCAGTTCTCTCTCTGTCTCTGTATCTCTCTCTCTGCATCTCTCTCTCTCTCTCTGTCAAAAACAATAAAAAATAAATAAAAAATAAAAAAACTCTTAAAAAAAAAAAGTGCCAGAGTTGAACTGGATACTTTGTCTTTTCTTAAGCACAGATACAACTTGGCCAAATTCAATCCAAAAGGCAAACCTCAAGTTTCAATTCCAACTATTGCATATGCCAAGTAATTTTCAGGTTCTCTGTGTATTATTTAGGGCAGGCATTGTACTGCAGTAATTATTACATCCCTAAGCAGCAAGTTTCACACAAGAGAAACCTGATGTGGGCATCCATATCTACAAGGGAATGCCCTGAAGCACCAAACTTGATCACTGTTATCATCAGTAAAGTCAACAGCACACATCACAGTCTCCTTCAATATATTATACTAATAACAACATTCACACTGATAGCCCATAGAACTGTCCAACAAACAATGCTAGAAAGTAAAAACCACTCAATCACTTAGTAAAACAAGATATCCACAGTCCCTTCTTTATGATCCTTGGTCCTTAACAGCATGTCATTCTTCCTTTTAAGGCAGGAAAAATATGAAGATGTCTTACCTGACATATGAAGATAACTTGCATCTGAAATTAACTTAAGTAAAAGCATCTTCCTCTGTTCCATTTATTTAACCATAATAAAATAAGGTTCAGAGTATGTGAGCCTTGTTTTCATTCACTTCTGGGATACAGAAGTAAAAGTGAAACTTGAGTAGAGGGAAAAAGCCATTGTCTTAGATCTCCCAGTACAGGGCCAACAATGGCCATGACCATTGGCCCTAAACTGCCTTTTAGCAAACAAACAGATTTAATCGTTCTACAGGCTACAGTAACAAGTCAGGTAACAAAAGAAGCAGGTGGGAAAGCCGGGATGGCTTAGCGGGTTAAACGCTCGCTTTGAAGCCCTGAGGACCTAGGATCAAATCCCGGCTCCGGCCCAGATGGACCCACATGTTGAACTGGGGTGTGCTTCCCAAATGCGGTGAGGCCTCCCAGTTCAGTTAAAAAAAAAAAAATTTTTAAATTTAAAAAAAAAAAAAAAAAAAAAAAGGAAGCGGGTAAAGGGGATTATTAAGCCTTATAATTTACATATAAAAATGGTATCTAAAAGATGAATGTTCCAAGAGCAACATTATTCCTAAGGTGATGATCTGTGGAAATAAATTAATCTATGTGTTCTTCCCCTCCTTTCCAACATTTTCATAATAATAATTTTTAAAAATCACCTATGAGCAAGATTCAGGAGCCTAAATATTGTGAAGAAAAAGGTGGGAGTTTTACAAGCTAATTGGAAAGCAGGCACAAGCACTCACGGTTCTCACTATTCATGGAAGTCTATTAAGTCACCACAAACACTCAATTAGTGAATACTAAAACCAATGCTCCTAGGGAAAGATAAGGTTAGGTTCCTATCAACATTTTCATCACCCAATCAATACATAACCTTGTTTTATGTGTGTTTCTAATGAAACACATTATTTAGCACATATTACTATATTATTAACCTTGACCTCACAACTAAGAGCACTATTAATTCATAGCTGAATAAAGCTTATTTAACATATGTAGTTTCTCCGAGACAAATCACAGCCTTCTTGTACTTAGGAACCACTAGACAACAATACTCAGCACTCTCCTTGGGGTCATTTTAAACAGTGAAATCATGAACAGGAAGTACAAAAAATTGACACTAAACAGACCTCAAAAACAGACTTGTTTACACTATGAGAGATGAAATAAAAAGGTAGAATGTCACCTTATCCAACCTCAGCTGGGAACATGTGCCACACAACTCAAATGTTTTGCCATTCTGTTCACGTCTATAAATGACCATGAAAGCACCAAAGTATTAACTCCGGGGTTATAAATATATTTTAGCAAGTAGGCAAATTCACAAATATAGAATCCATGAATAATGAGGACTGACATATATGTATAGTATATGTACACTTGTATATAAAAGGGCTGTCCAGGAAAAAAATCCAGCCATAAATGCCTCCATGTTTCATATTATATGGATGAATACTTTTCGGACAGCCCTCGTATATATAAGCATGATAGTCAATCTTTTAAAATATTACTTCTGTAAAACCCTGGTGTTTTCATACACACCATCAACTGCAGTATGTACCCTTGTCTTTCCAACTGCATATGAATAGCACCAACCCAATGGCCAATATTGAGGGATAATGTCTAACAACTAACTATTGATAGGATGGGTTTTCTTTTTCTGATATCTGAATTAGAGCAATCAACATCAATATTTTTGCTCTCATATTAAAGGTTTTAATTTCCTTTTTTCCTATTTTTAGGGTTTAATTTTGTTTCTGTTATACCTGTATAGGCTTCAAAATGTCTTTAGAAAGAAATAATCTTCGTTGATCTCCTAGAAAGCGAATAGAAGTTACAGATCCCAAACCAGCTTTGTCCAACAAAGATTTGTACACCTAAAACAAAAGAAAATTGCTGTCAGCATAATTCTGAAAATGAGGATGGCCAATTTTCTACATACACAGGAAGAGATAAAGCCATTAAGGTTTTTTGTTTGTTTTTTCTTAAGTTTTTATTCACTGCAACTTTTTTTTTTGCCGGTTGGTTGAGAGTACTGGTTGCTTGAGTTCCAGTTCATGGAGAGTCTACTGTATTTATGCAACCACAAGATCACACAATTTTTATCCAATCAATGATTTAACCAGAGACACATTTGGGAATCATTAACATATGGGTCTGGGCCCACAGATACACATGGCTTTCCCAAAATTTATGCAAAAATGTCTTCCTGGAGAAACAGGGCTATATTTTTAGCAAATTTCTAATAGTTGGGGTGGAGGAAGAGAGGAATACAAAGAGCAAAATACAACTTTTACCAAATTCCTACATCTTTCAAAAACCTCTAGTACAGGTGTGTCCAACCTTTTGGCTTCCCTGGGCCACACTGGAAGAACTGTCTTGGGTCACACATAAAATACACTAACACTAATGACAGCTGATAAGCTGGAAAAAAAAATGTTGCAAAAAAAATCACATAATGTTTTAAGGAAGTTTATGAATATGTGTTGGGTTGCATTCAAAGCTGTCCTGGGTTGTAGGGTTAGACAAGCTTGCTCTAGAAGCTCTTTTCAACCACAGGCAAAATCTTAACTTTGCTAACACAGCACACAAGGTCAGCCCTTCACAATCTAGTGAGCCTTTCAATCATCCTCCCAGCCTTTCCAACTATCCAAATCTGGCCCTTCCACTTACCCCTGCCCTGATTCATGTCTCATGAAGCCTCAAACTGTCCGCTCTAGACACAATGATGACTCTTCTCTACCTGCACCAGAATTAACCATGTGGAAATGGCACAATCACATGCTGATGGTCTGTATCCTTATAGTCAGACAGCTACTATTCAGTTCTAGCCTAGTGTTGAGATAAAGAAGTGCCATAATGTTCCAGTGTTGCCATATCTTACAGTTTTTTTTAAGAGAAATTGGAAATGTAGATGTTCAGGCGTACTCTCTACATTCTCAAAAGTAGACAACTAATTCAGATTTTCTTAAAACACTTTGAGGATCAAACCAAACAGATCTGTATGTCTGTCTATGTCTGCTGATTTCTGACCTCTGACCTAGACATTACCCACATTACCCACTCCTCACCACCTCAGTTTTCAAGTGAAGAAAAGTGAGGCCCAAGAAAGTCAAAAGCCCAGAGTTGCAGAGTTCCTAGCTGGGCTGACTAAGTTTCAGCGTGCTCTTTTGATTCGTCTACATCAGGGGTCTCCAAACTATGGATGGATGCGGCCCACAAGGCCCTCTTATCCGGACCGTGGTGACTTTTTATCTGAATAAAATAATATTAAATAAATAATTAAAAACAACATCTATGTTTTGGTTCTTTTTTATTTGGACCTCAAGTGTGTAGTCAGCCCCCAAACTGCTGTTTGATAGTTAATGTGGCCCACAGGCTGAAAAGTTTGGAGACCCTTGGTCTACATTATTACATATCTGTATTATTTTCTACAGGGCCAAATATAGGCATTACATATACATTTTTCTTGTTTCACTCATAATGGATGAAATACCCAACAAGCCTGAGTTTTACTCACTATAGCAGGCCATTGTACAATTCGTTCAGAAATTTCAGGACACTTCCGTTCAGCCAAAACCAAGTTATGCTCTACTAAAAACGCTCTCCTTAGAGGGCCATAGACTTCGAGCCATCTTCTCTTCCTCCAAGATTCACCATCAAACTCCACACACACCTAAACAAACACAATGGGAATAAAGCAGATTTGATTGACAAAGATAGATGTGAAAAATGCCCAAGTTGAATTATATCCTTGATATTCTACTCAAATGTTTTACATAAATGTGCTGTCCCCCTTTCCTGCCCTCTTACATCTCTTCACAGCCCACAATAAACTAACCAGACATGGGATCAAGCTTTGGCTCCCAAACCACTTTGGGATGCAGAAGTCAAGGACTTGGAGGGTCAGTCCTTGACCCCAAAGTAACCTCTCAGAAGCCTAAAAGCACAGACACCCCATGCAGAAGGCTTTTACATATGTTAATTAGACATCAGAGCTTTGAGAACTGAAAGACAGTAATGTAAAGGAAGTACTTATTGCATGGCATTGTAATTCTATGTTGACATTGTCTGTGGGCTTAAGATGACTCCCATCACCACAATCCACCACTTGGTTTTGAATTGCTATGGTATCAGTAGGAGGTGACATGTCCTAAATATCCCTTTGAATCGAATAAACTGGGAAATTCACTTTGGAATCTGAGAGTGCTTTGCTAATTAGATAAACAAGTCATTGATACACAACCCCAGAGTTTTCCAAATCTACCGCTAGCTTTTTATATGAAAATTAAACTACCTTTGAAATATCAGTTTCCAAGTTAATTGTGAAGTTTTTTGCTTCTGATCTGCAAAATACCTTTTAACCCTACAGTTAAAAAAAACTCATACAATTTGTATGAATATTTTAAAACATAAAAAAAAAAAAAGAATTCAGTCTAAAAGCAAGTCTCCAAACCAGAAGTAGGACTCATTCAAAAAACCTCAAAGGTCATATAAGTGCACCAAAACAGCTTAGCTTCCTTAACCCATTATGAACATGCTACCTGTTAATTTACTCTAAATCTTTAAGAAAAATTGTTGTATTTTAACTGCTATGCAATAAACTTCCTCAATATATGGTATAATGATCACTATTTCTATTTGACTGAAAATTCTTCCTCTTACTAAAGAGGCCTCTCATTTTTGGTTTCAGTTAGTTAGTTAACAAATCTACCAACACTTCATAATTTCAGATAATCATATCTTCCTTTCAACCTTTAACTAAAATAAAAAGTTTGGTTAACTTCCATTCATTAGTAAGAACCCAATTCAAAATTCCTTTCCTCAAAGGAGTCTTCCCTTACCAAAGAGCCTCTCTCCCAAGAGAGGTCCCTTTGCTCATTGTACTCAAAACCCTGCATTTTTCCTTCCTAGCACTTAGCCACATTTTCAATTATTTATCTGTGGTTACCTAATTGACATATTATAAATTCTAATAGGTCAAAGCCTTTATCTGCTTTTACTTACCACTGTATTTCACTGGTAACCAGTCCCCAGTAAGTACTCAAATACTTGTTAAATTAATAAATTTCTCTCTGAACTGGGCTCTTATCTTCTATTTTTATCATCCATTTAAGAGGGAGAAAATTCCCAAACTGATCCACCACCACTAGTCCCAATCCCAAACCTTCTTCAGTTTTATGGCTATCAATGAAATTTAAGACCCACTCTACCATTGTCCCTCAACAAAATGTGCATCTCTTAACTTCCCAAGCAACTTACCCCAAGAAGCTGCATATATTCTTGGTAAAGCAGGCTTTTACCTTTGCAGTTATTAGAGAGTAAGTACAAATACGTGAACACCTACCATGTGACAAGGCTCAATGTACTCCTTGGTTCTATGTATTCCATATGTCACTATTAACCAACCAAATGGTCCTTCACAGAGGTGTTCAGAGACTGTCCATCTTTCTTTGTTTCTGTTTCCCTAGCTACAGAATCCAAGTCCTCTCATAGCTCCCGTTTTGTCCACATCACATCAACTTCAAACCCAAGCTAGCTTTGGATGACAGTTTTCCCATCAAAATGATGTAAGAGGAATGAGCATATACAAATTTCAGTATCAGAGAGTTCTGGTTTTGAATTCCAGCTATGTTGAAGTTTTTTTAGAATGATTTCGGATGCACAAATAAAAGACTTAGAATCACAAAGGAAACCAATTAACCCGCACCTCAGGTTAAGGATCCTTGCTTAAATCTAATCTCTCTGAATCTGTTTTCGTAACTTCAGAATTAAAGTACTAACACCTACCCCCCTTCACTGAACTGTTAGGTATACTGGGTAGATTTTAAAGACAATGTAGTATCAGGCAAGGGAACTAGATAGTTTTAGGACCTCCGTGGTAATTCAAAGCTTAATTTATTAGAGTATCATTCCTTCAGTTAGGAGTGGGGGAGAAAGGGTCTTCAATCTGACTATCTAAATTATTCAGCAAAAAAAGAAAAAAGTAAAAGATTAAGATTTTAGAGTTTCACAAAATCAAAGCAACACCACAATTCTTATCAAATCACTATCTATGAAGCTTATGATCAACCCCAAACCAAAATTTAGACAGGGTCTCTCTTTATATCTCATTTTCTGAGTGATCTGAAAATTGCTGCCACCTTTAAAAAATAATTTAGTTTATGACTTTGGAGTGTTAGGTTGCACTGGTCAAAAATTTACAATAACTTTGGTTTGAAAAAAAAGATGACTTAAAAGATATATATTATGGAAATAAGTTGTGAGCTTTCTTCAACATTCTTTCAAAAGTTTCCTATCAAAACCAAGTATGTCTTTTATTTGTGCCAAGGCTTAAGAGTCTATATGTGAGGACATCCCCTCCCCAAAAGAAAAGTCTCTTCTGTAGAAATTTCTATACAATAACATGCCAGTAAGAACACAAATCCAGGAAGAACTACAATGACTTGGCCAAGCTCCTGCAAGGTGACAGATGTAACTAGTTCACATTTCAAACTGTTTTCTCCCCGCTGCTTCTTTGGTCCACAAAGATGTTATTTATGCTGTCTGACTCCAAAGGCCCAAAAGAGGACTATTAATTATGAGTCACTACCAATAATTTCCAAATTTGCTATTCCAGGTACGTTAGATTATTTCTTTAAACTGCTTTTTCATGTTGAGATAATTTTATGATTCTTTCATTTATTCATTCCAATGTTTTATAGCAAACAATACATGCCAAGCAGTTTCCTGGGAGTTAGTGATATAGAGGCCAGCAAAATAAAGTGTTCTAACCTTACTCTATCTGAATATTAAAACCTAGTGTTTAAGATCTGAGACAAACTTGGGCAAGCTAGTAAACTTGCTTAAACCTCAATTTCTAACACCGAAAAATGTGGTTTACCATCTACGATATTTATGAGGATTAAATAAGGTAGCATTTGCCACATAATAAACATTTAACTTTGTTATGTCTTCACCCTTAACCTCTTTGTAATCAACTACTAGATACATTGCATCTAAGTGACTTTGTTACAAAGTCTCTCTCAAGGTGAAACAATGTTAACAAGCCTTGTCCTCAATAATATCATTCTCAACTAACCAAGCAAATCGTCAGTGGACCTATATTCTACTAATACTAAAAAGTTGCACACAGCTTGACTTTTATTCATTCATAATCATCTCAGCCCCCAATCTCACCCCTCCTCCCCAAGTCAATAACCTTAACCCAGGTGTAAGGATGGTTGGGTTTTTTGTTTGTTTTTTTTTAAAGATTTATTTTATTGATTTTTGACAGAGACAGAGAGAGACAGAGAGAAGGGGGAGGGCCCAGAGCAGTCTCCATAGTTGACATGTTTTCACTCCACAGGTGGGCACAGGGCTGCACAGGGCAGGAACTGGGCTGGGAGCCTCCCACATAAGCCTTGGCAAGAACTGAACTGGGGGCACACCCCAGTTCAGCATGTGGGTCCACATGGGCTGGGGCCGGGATTTGATCCTCAGTCCTTGGGGCTTCGATCCTCAGTCCTTGGGGCTTCAAAGCAAGCTCTTTACCCGCTGAGCCATCCCAGCTTTCCCTAAGGATGGTTTTAATGACTTAGTTCCTGCCTACATCTCACCATGCACAATTTGGTTCTATTAGTTAAAAATTCTGTTTTTAATAATACTACATGCCTCTAAACCAGGGATGTCCAACCTTTTGGCTTCCCTGGGCCACACTGGAAGAAGAATGGTCTTGGGCCACACATAAAATACACTAACACTAACGACAGGTGATGAGCTAGAAAAAAGATCACACACACAAAAATCTTACAATGTTTTAAGAAAGTTTACAAATTTGTGTTGGGCCGAATTCAAAGTCATCCTGTACTGCATGTGGCCCGCTCAGGCTGCAAGTTGGACAAGCTTGTTCTAGATTGTCTTCCTAACCTAACAATTCCTCAATCACTGTAGGGGAAGAGATCACTAGTTTCCTCATCATCTGCCAAAGAACTAAAAAGGGTAAACCTTAAACCAAATCTTGTTTCCATTCAAATCAGAAAAAGACAAATGCACTAGAGAAAATTTTATTTGGCAGGTGAAATAAACCACAACTATGACTGAAATCTAGTACACAAAGCCCATTTTACGGACAAAGATCATCAGCCTAATGCAAATAGGTTGGGCCATCTCTGAACCACACTACATTCTTTCTATAACATCAAAACCTGGTTTGCTAGGAGTAAAACGGAGGAGGGGTGGGGGAAACTTTACAGTGTATGTATGACAAGAATCATTTGTGGCACAGTCCTTGATCAGGGAGAGTAATGATTAAGAGGCTAAGCTCAGAAATCAAACTTCCTGGGTCAGAACACAACCTATGCCAATTCCGAGATATATGACCTTAAACAGGATAATTATTATCACTTAATATCCCCCTAGCCCCAGAATTTTTATCTGTAAAATGGAGTAATATTAATACCTATTCCCTAAGAACTGCTATAAGGATTAAATAAAATCATGGCTATGAAATGCTCAGCATGATTTGTGGTACATTTTAAAATGATCAATGGTTACTTACACCTCTCTTTTCAACATGAAGACAAGGCACACAACCTTTTCCCACAACCCTTTGCAGAGTAATATGGATTTGGGCATGAATGGTCACCTTGAAAGCATTCAAATGAATACTTTCAGAAATCAACACACACTCAACTGCCAAGCCTAAGACTTGCTTCCCTTATTTGAGCATAGTTTCAAAGATAATGAATTATCAAGATACTGAAACATCCATTACCCAGGGTGGAAATCTCTTCTATTCTGACAAGCTTCCTTAAGGTTATCATCACTTCAGAGTCTTTGTTAGGGACCTTTATTCAGTTATGTTTGCACAAAGGACTCTTTGTTGATACAATGGCTTCCTCACTGGTTCTTCCCAGACAACCATTCCACACCAATACCTCTATTAGGAAGTACAATCAGAATTCATCTCTTTTTGAAAAGATCTAACTGAAAAAAATTCCTGGCCACACTTGTTCTCATTTCTCTCCCTCCCCCTAGACATCCTAATGGATATTTCCAAGCCATTCCTCCAACACATCACAGAAGAGAGCTCCACCCCATCCCTCCATATATGGCCCCATCCCACACCCACCCACAGACTCATCTTACACAACCAGGAACCCACTCCTGCCCTGGTCCACCATATATGGACAAATACCCACTCTAATATTCATAATAAACCAAGCTCCTCCTCCTTCCCACACACATCATTTCTAACAGGACTGAAAGTTCATGAAGTTGGGTGAAGAAATTAAGAGGAATAAACAAAACAACAGAAAAACAACTGAAGCTCTTCCAAGCACTAGCCCTCAATTCTTAAGGATTCCAAACGTCACTCACTTGCCCAACTTAATATTAACAAAAATAGCCCCCAGCGCGGGGCAATATTGAAGTGTGTCTAAATAACCCTAAGCCCATTTGTAGACACAAGCAACTCTAGGCCAAACATACCTCAGCTCTACACAACCATTTCAAAAACTTTTAAGGTCTAGTTCTCTGCACCTTCAGATGCCAACTTTCTGATCGATCTTTTCACAAAAGGGAAAGAGGGTGTTGGCTGTCTTGTGACCAAGAGAACTGGGAAACGTCCGACTGCCGAGCCCCGGGATGTGGTTTTACCTTCAGATCCTTCTTGGTAACGTCCGTGTGGGAGACGGCTCGAATGGTCCCGGAGAGCCAGGGCCAGTCAGCAACGCGCTCCACGTCCCAGTCGTCGTGGCCGTGGTCGCTGAGTTCGGCTGCGGACAGACTAAGGAATCGCTTCCCCACCAATACTGGCCAACTTTCTCCAAGAGTGAGCACCATGGTTTCCACGACTGCAGGAGGAGTTCGCCCCTGCAAAAAAAAACCCAACACAAAACCAAAGGGTATTGGGGGACGGCAGGTGGTAGAGGGCCAGGGAGAGAGGACGGGGGGAGACAGGGGCAGGAGAAAGGGTCCTAACGGTGCTCGGAGGACGAGACCCCAGAGGAACCCCCCTCACCAGACCTCTCCAACCGCACCCTCCTCGCCCCCGATCCCTCCCCCACTACAAACACGGGCCCAAGCGCCGCGTGACCCTCGCTCGCCCAAGTTTCGCTTTTTCAAAACCTTAAACCAAAACACAGACAGAGTGAGAGAAGAATGATCTGCGGCTTAAGTGGATTTTAAAGTGTTCGTCCCTTGCCCCTGAAAGGAAAGTGCCCCGTTGCAGACAGCCCGTCCCAGGTGGCGGGGTCCCCCACGGCTCCGCACTTGCCCCGCCCCGACACCCCGTTTCCCGGCCGGCGATCCCCAGGCGCTCCTCCTCGTCCCCTGCAGCGCGGGGGCCGCAGGTTCAGCTCCGGGTTCGGCTCCTCCACCTTCCTTCCTTCTCTCCCAGGACCCGAGGCCGCAGCGCTCTTACCCCGCCTCCCTGAGTCACCCGCCGTGGCTGGCGTTTTCAGCCACCCAGCCGACTCGGGCTCTCACTTGGTTGAAGAGCTCTCACAAGACACGCACAGCCTCCCGGGCCCGCCCCCTCGGAGCCGCTTCCGCTGCTCATTGGCTGAGTCCAAGGAGTTGAGCAAGGCTCGTGGGGAAATAGCCCATCGCTATTGGCCGGCCTGACAAGGGCGGGGCAAGAGAAAAAAACAATTCTTTGGCTGCCTCCTCCCTTTGCCCTCCCCCTTCCGACTCCCAGACGACCCCCATTAGGTTAAAGTACACCGAACGTAAGAGGAAGATCCCTCCGCAGCGGCCATTCTTTACATTTGTTGCCTCACGGTATGCAAAAAAGTCCAGCGAAATCGGTTATTAACTTTAGGGCCCAGAGGAAAGCTGCAGTGGTTCACAGATAAGACTGAATGGCGAACCCCAGGGCTGTAAGAGCCTATTAGATTGCTCTTCAAGTGCATAAGCTGTCGATGGAAGATGGGCTTTCCACTTGGCGGAAGAATCTCACAGGAAAGGGGTGAAGGCGGTGCAGAGTCTGCGGGGGAGGAAAAGGACAGGAACGTGCGGTTTCAGGCGTACTCAACTAGAGGGAGGAGCAACAGTGCTCTGGAGGCTCGTGCGCAGGCGCTTCGCAGAGCAGAGGCTGGATCTTGTGCTGCTGGGCGAAATGGCCGCAAGAGGCGCAGGCGCACGTGGTGCTGATCAGGGAACGTCTAAAGTCCACCATTTTGTAGGAAAAATGAAGAAAGGCATGTACATTGTAGTCACTGGGAAGTGACATTCTTTAAATCTAGGGAGGCCATTCAATACAATGCTGAATCGGATTTTTTTTTTTTTTTTTTTTAAGTAAAGGAAGAATGAAAAGAATTCTGAGACAAAGAAATGGAAAGACTAGATGAAGGCCATAATGATGGACAAAGGAGATAACAGGTGATTGTGAGATTTGAAACAAATTTATTGGTTGAATGAGGAAGTGGAATGAAGGAATTGAAGACTTCTTTATAAAGGCTGATACCTAACATGACATCATGTTTAATCGTTAAGATAATGAGTGAAGAACTTATGCTTCCAATTATGTAAATGTGAAAGCTGAGAATAAAAACAAAAGTTCAGAAATCAAGAGATTATAAATGCAAGGTAGCTCCAGGTATTGCTTTTAAACATAGAGGAGGACTGTCTGGGAAAAGTCTAGCCGTTGTCATTGTAATGAGAATGAGTACATGGCTGGATACTTTTCAGACAGTCCTCATATTCTAAATAGTTGACACTAATTTTTTAAATTAAAAATAAACACTGAAGAATTAAATTGGATCTATAATTTGTAGATCATTAAAAATGGGGAAATGGAACAAAGAAAACCTGTTCAGTTCAACAAAAGTAAAAAATGAAAACAAGAGAGAAAAAACTTGACAGAAGTATGGTAAATGAAAAAATAAAATGAGAGGAATAAGCCCAAATATGAGTATTTACAATAAATATAAATGGGTTAATTTTACTTATCAGTAAAAAAGATACAATGGATTTAAAAAACAAAATCCAGCTGCAAATTGACTACAACAAACTCCAACAACAACACAGGGAACTTGAAAATATTGGGGTAAATTATTTTCCAGTCAAATGGTAATTAAAGAAAAGCAATATGATATTAACAGAATTGAAAGCAAAAGCATCAAAAAAGGATCTTACATTAATAAAAGATAAAGTTCAAAAAGATAATATACATCCTTGAACTATTTCTTATGACTCTGGAGACATAGCCTAGCCTAAGCTAAGACTAAACTCAGAACAATGAGAAAATTTTGACAATTTGTAGTCAGAATAAGAAATATAAATACCTATATCCCGTAAGTATGCACTTCATGTAGATTATTAAAATAAGTGAGTATGGAGGGCCTAGATTACATAATTATTAATTTGAGGAACAGTCACTAGGGACAAGTTTTAGCAAATTTCAAAGAACATTTAATTTCTATGTTATATTAATGGTTCCAGAACTTAGAAAAGATGTAAAGAAATCCAATGCATTTTATGAAACTTGCAAAACCCTATTAAATCTGAACCAGGAGAATGCAAAAAAGGGCAACTATAGTTCAATCACTCTTATGAATTACAGATGGAAATTGTCTTATGTAAAATGTCAAATTAAATCCAGCAGTATATTTTTAAAATATCATCATGATTAGTTATCATAGAAATACATGGATATTCAGAATTGGAAAATTACTCTTAATTTATCATAACAGGTTAATAGAGAAAAATTATATGTCATTAAAATGAAGGTTAAAAAGAGCATGTTGGGAAAGCCGGGATGGCTCAGTGGGTTAAGCGCTTGCTTTGAAGCCCCGAGGACCGAGGATTGAATCCTGGCTCCGGCCCAGGCAGACCCACATGCTGAAGTGTGGAATTCCCACAGTTCAGTTCTCTCTCTGTCTCTGTCTCTCTCTTTCTGTCAAAACTAAAAAAAATTTTTTTTAATTTTAAAAAATTAAAAAAGAACATGCATTCACATTGAATATTTACTTGGAAAACTAGGAATATTAAGACCACATATACATTCAATACCTAGTCATGATTTAAAAAAATAATTGTACGGTAATCTTCCTAGAACGCTAGAAATACACCTATACAGATGAACTAGGAGATATTAATAAGGCTGTTTGCATTGTTTGTAGTTGTGAATTTTTGGAAATACTGTAAATGTACTTCGGTTTAGGAATAAATGAATAAAATAAATAAATGGAATGTAATACATATAATGGAAAGCAAAATAACATTTGAAAGAAAAAGAAATATATTTAGATATACCAATAAGGATAGGTTAGCAAAACACATTTTGAATAAAATTGAAAGTTGTATTTGGTACTATTTCAAAATACACATACAAAAATAATACTACATATGTCCTGTGAAATATGAATATTAAAACTCATAATGATGGTTACTGGTATTAGAAGGTTCACACTAGAATTAGAGGTATTGGTCTAAAGTGGTTTAGCATTATTTGTAATTCATTTCTATAAGGCAAATATATTCATATGTTACTTTTGAAATTTAAAGTTAATTTAAAAAACTGAATGAAATCAACTACACTAATATTCAAGAGCATTCATGACAATTTATTAGAATTAATACAGTAGTCAAGAAGGTGGAGCAATAAATGAACAAATATCAAAAAATTTCTATTGCATAACAAACATCAATTAGAGCATATAATAGAAAAAAGAAACCACTTATAATCATGAAAACTACAGATAACCTAAGGAAAAAACATAACATGAAAGAACAAAACCTATATGAAGAAAACTATAAGACTTTACTGACATAATAAAAGATTTGAAAACTTCCTCTCCTTACCTGACTTGATAAAGATGTCATTTCTCCTCAAATTAAACTATAATTTCAATGAATGAAAGAATCAAAATAGAAATATATAGTTAAAAGATACAGAAAGAGACCCATGTACATATAAAAATTTGTTTACGATTAACATACAATTTCAAAGGAGTATAAATAATAAACTATTCACTACATGCTATGAGGTCTATTGGTTATCCGTTAGGGAAAAAAATAACAAAGTCAGGTCCCTACATCAACATTCACAAAAATAAGTTCCAGGTAAATGAAAGAGCTAAATATTTTTAAAATCTAGTAAAATATTTAAAGATCCCTTTCCTTTTTTTTCCCCCACTCCTTTTGAAGAAGTACTTGTTTTTCTTGTTTCATTCTCAGATCTCAAAAGACCTGGAACATCTGTGTTTCATAAGGTATTTCTTTCAGATGTCCTGTCCTAATCTTTCTGTGAGCACTCAGTGAAAAAGATTTATGGAAAAGAGTTGGCAGTTTGGTTCAGACTGTTCTGTGTCTTACACATTCAGGAATTCTAAGCTGTTATTCCAGACCACACCCTGTCTTAAAATTACATTAAAAATTCAGCTGTTTTCTTCTTACCTACATCTGTAGATGCTTTCTTCGGGTCCTCCTACTGGTCTACCAAAAATGAAATCAATCATGGGTCCCTTCTTTCCTAAGATGTGACTTTTTGAATTTTCATTTATTAGGTTTCTTTGAGAGCTTTTAATGGGCTTACAATAACTATCATTCTGTAGATTACCCAGCTCATTCTCATCATTACAGTGAGAACAATATTCTCTTGAAGCTTTCTACATCCAAAGTAGAAACAGAAGTCAATTTGGTTTGCTTTGATTATTCCTTTGGTAACATCTGGGCTGATTGTGATCAGCTGAAATCTTGACCCTTGGATGATCATGATTCCTGATGAACTTGCCTTTGACGCAGACTTGACCTCAATCTTTATGCATTCCCTGCATCTGAACTAGGCTTTCCTACCTTCTCGTTCTAAGATTATGCCTTAGCTTTTTCAATCCTGTTTTATTCTTCTTTGACTCTACAGTTATTAGCACATAGCAGTTGCTCAATAAATATTGAGTTGACCCTGGACAGTTTGAATTTATTGCTTATATCTTCCTTTTTGATTCTCCTGACTTGTATATTCTGAACTAACTTTGTTCTTTACATAGTCCTCTCCAGATTACTTGAATCCTTGCTTTTTTCTGTTATGTCCAGGATCCATTTTCAGCACAGTGGACATATAACCAGGCATGTCTGACAGGAACCAGAGATACCAAGCAGATCTGTGAGATCAACAAATGTATCAGGGAAACTTCTGAGTAAGTGAGCAGAGCATAGCTACTGAAAAGTCTAGGCATATACAGAGGCTGACATTCAAAAATAGGGCACAGGGGAGGGAGAGTTGTGGGGGGAGGAGGGAGTGGGCACCAGATATATGGTGTTGGAGGGGGACCTGATTCTGGGAGCTGGGCACATGATGCGATGCATGGGTGATGTGATGTGGAGTTGTACATCGGGAAACTATCTAACTGTTACCAACCAATGTCACCCCATTAAATTTAACAATAAAATATAATAATACTAAAAAAAAAAAAATAGGGCACAAAAACCTGAAAAGAAAAAGTGGACAATGTAGAGCAATATGCCTAAAGGAAACAAAATTCAACAGTGAAGCCAACTAGTTGTGGGGTTTTCTTGACTGGGAGGTTCTTAATTACTGATTCAATCTCTTTACTCATTATAGGTCTGTTCAAATTTTCTATTTTTCTCTGGTTATATTTAGTACTTTGTATGTTTCTAGGTATTTGTCCTTTTCATCTAGGTTATCTAATTTGTTGGTGTACAGTTATTCATAGAACTCTCTTATAATACTTTTTATTTCTATAAGCTGGTAGTAGTACCCCACTTACACTTATAATTTTGTTAATTGAGTTTTTTCTTTGTTATTCTAGTTAAATTTTTGTCCATTTTGTCAATATTTTTCAAAGAATCAGCTTTTGGGTCATTAATTTTCCTCTGTTGTTTTTTTAATCTCTATTTTATTTATTTCCAGTCAAGGTGTACAGTTTTAAGTTACTGATTTGAGATCTTTTATTTCCCTGTAAGCATTGTTTTTGCTATATGTCATAAATTTTGGTATGTTGTGTTTTGTCTTCATTTGTCTCAAGATATTTTCTAATTTCCCCCTGTGATTTCTTCTTTGATTCATTGATTATGTAAGAGCATTGTTTAATTTATACTTTCTGTTAATAATTTATAGCTTTACTCTATTGTGATCAAGATACTTTGCATGATTTCAATTTTTTTTTGTTTTGTTTTAATTTATTGAGACTTGTTTTGTGGCTGTTGCTGATCTAGGGGATGGGGGATGGTAGGGAGTAAGTCAAAATTTCACAATACTCTATTACAAAAATTTAACAGCTTCTTCATTTAAAATTCCTGTTTGTTATAAATTTTCATTATGTTCCAGAGTTCTGTAGAAGTGGTCAGTTTTTGCCAACTTAATCATTTGAAAGAGCAACAGAGTTTTAAATTTCCCTACTCTGCCATTTTCAGTGTTTTGTAATATTTTTATTTTCATGTATTTTGTTTTTCATGTCATCAACCCTGAAATGCATTTTTATTGATTCTGTTTAGTCAATTATCTATTAAAGAGGTTAAGATGATAAGAAAAAAGTCTTAAATGTTTACTCATGTACTGACCATTTCTGGGGTGTTTCATTCCCTTATGTAGATCCATATGTCCAACTGATATCATTTTTCTTCTGCCTGTAGGGCTCCCTTTAAAATTTCTTGTAGTGTTAAGTATGCTGGTGAATTCAAGCAATTTGATTATGATGTGCCTTGATATACTTTCTTTCATGTTCTTATTCTTAAAATTGTTGAGCATCTTGAGTGAGGTTTGTAGTTTTTATAATCTGTAGGTTTATGATTTTCAAATAATTTGAGAAACTTTTGACTGTTCCAATACTTTGTTTTTTCTTTTATTTTCCTTCCTTCTGATACTGTAGTTGCACAAATAAGTATATAAGGCCACCCGAAGTTGTCCCATAGCTCTCTGATGCTGTTAATTTGTTTTATAGTCTTTTCACTCAGTGTCTTTTAATTTGGAAATTTTTATTGTTATGTCTTCACATTTACTAATTTTTCTTCTGCAGTGTCTATTATGCTACTAATTTCTTCCATGTATTTTTCACTTTGACATTGTTTTTATTATTTCTAGAAGTTTAATTTGAGTCTTTCAATATTTTCTTTTTTTTTTTTTATCTTTTCACATTTATAGAGAGAAATTATCTTTTTGTCTTCAGTGCATAGTTATTTCTATTTTACTTTTTGACAGATAGAGAGAGAGACAGAGACAGAGACAGTTAGAGAACCAAACTGTGGGAACTCCGCAGTTCAGCACGTGGGTCCTGCCTGGGCCGGAGCCGGGATTCGATCCCCGGTCCTC